>BQNB010000588.1:0-62018 GCA_026074375.1 Tanacetum coccineum | reverse complement strand
ATTAGAAAAACCAAAGTATTAATAAATTAAAAGTGTTCCTCGCTCTTAGTTATTGACACCCTACTTACCACGAAACTTCCACCGACCGGGTACACTGCCTGTTAAAGTATAGTTTTTGGTTAAGTAGGCAAAATATAAATTTAAAACTTAAATCATAATTTACAACCACACAACGACACATCAATTACAAATTAAAATTAACATGTTTTGTATGTGTCATTTTACATGACTTACGTGTTAATTGTACACCTACACTATGTTAGTTTAATGTATGACAATGAATATTTAAATGTCATATAGTCTTACACATTAATCTAGTTGATTATTGTGTTGATGCATGCTTATATAAACTTGCATGCTTATATCTATATGTTTTATGCATCTAGGTATATATTTCACACGAGAATATTTTTCCTCGCATCTGTGTCATAAATCTAAAAAATTTAAAGTGTCGTAAAATGGTCTTATATCTCCTAGAGTCTTCACTCACACATTCCCTTAATCATCATCTCACTTTCTTCCAATTGATCCACTCTTTTGTCAAGGGAAGGTTAGATACAAATCTAATACACCTCAAAGTAAGTTTGACAACTTAAATATTCCATCCGAAATATTCATGTATCTTTAACTTGCGATCGCAAACGTTAAAGATCATATCCAAAAATCCCTATTCAAGCCTTTTAACAACATAAGTTAAAACGCTCTCCTTTTCTCTTCGACGAAAACATTCTTTCTCTTTGAACAAAACATTTTTTCTCTTCGACGATAACATTCTTTCTCTTTGACGATAACATTCTTTCTCTTATACGAAAACACTCATTCTTTTCGACGAAAACACTCTTTCTCTTCAACGAAAAACACTCTTTATCTTCAACGAAAACATTCTTTGTCTTTTGGAAAATTGCGATAATACCTTTTTCTTCTCACTCAATCACGCCTCTACAACCATATAGATGGCTAATTTCTTTCATCCACCATTTCTGCTACCACCTTTAAAGACAACCTTATACCTCGTTGTATGATATGAGCATTCGCAATGCTCGAGAAGAGCTACATAAATTTGTGGGAGTAGTTCATCGTACGCTAACCACAATCCGTCTTGACATTGTCAAGCTTGCCGCTTTCGTCTTTATTTGTTTTCTACTTTATTTATTTATTTCTTTCGCGGACGAAACACACCGAAGATACGTCACCATTTCCTTCAAGACAATGTCCAAAAGGAAATATCTCCATCAAAAGGCTGTGTCTGAAGATAACATCGCCAACATTCTTTCTTTACCCCTCTAGCGCAAATTGTTAAATTATCTTCATCTAAGTCTAGAAATGATGGAACACATTCCGTAAATCTTTCTCTTGTTTTCTACTAATCTCGATTCTAGTCCATTTTCTATTCCGTGCGTCGTGACAACTTAACTACTTCATCCAAAGTACTTTAAGTATTTTTAATTAGTGAACTTCAAATTAAAATGTTACTCCTCTCACAAATTTCGTCAAGTCCTTAACTCCTCTCTATTGGCGGTCCGGCGGCCCCTAGACCTATTCTGGCAGCCCCCAGATATATCTAGGACCACCAGCAGCAGCTTGTAATACCAATTATTCTTTTCTAAATCAATAACCAAACACTTCTTTTCTTCTGCTATGAGCTGACGTCTACTCTACACCCAACCCTATGCCTAATATCTCTCCATAGATAAATGGGTCATCCTTATATCCCAACACATATAAGCATTGTTGCTTATGTTGTCAAGAGTCAAGTAAATTTCATAATGAAATGCGTCTCATCATCAAACACATTCCTTATAATCGATATACTTATAATCCATCACTTTACATTAAAATCCCCTCACTTACAAATCTTGGTCCTCACATCTCGCATACGTCTTTCCTCAATTCTAATAGTCTGTTTTCTTCTAAATAGTTCTTCTCACTTTCAATTGTCTTCTCACATCTAACAATCATTTTACTTCTTATAGTCTTTCTACTTCTGACGTTTCTTCTCACTCCTAAACGTTCCCTTTCACTTCTAATAAGTCTCCTCACCTCTAACGCTTCTTCTCATTTCAAAACATTTCTTCTCTCTTTTAATAGTCTTGTTACTATTAAAATTCATCCTATATCTCTTGATAACTTAATTATTTCATTCAAAATATTTAAGTAATTTACGAAATGCAAATGTCACTCCTTCGCTAAACTTTCCACTTTCTAGAAAGTGAAGAACATAAAGAAGATATTCAATCTTCAATTGTTATTGAGTCACCACAATATTGAGTCTCTCATTATTTTTCCACCTTGAAAGAACCACCACCTCATTTCACATACCTATTTTTTTCCTCAACATTCTCAACCAACAAAACATAAAACAAACCTTTGAATTCATATTCATCCACCTTTGTCTCGATATGATTACATGCATATCAATTGTTAGTGAAAATGATATATCAATCTTTTCTATCAACCTCTCGTCAACACGTTCCTCCTTTAGTCTCTCTCATCCTTCCCTACTTTTTGGCTCTATGGAATCATTTTCATTCACATCCAAGAGCATATCGTCTCCATCCTCATCTTATTTTTCATTTTATCCTTTTAAAGTATATATTTTGGCATATCTAGCCAAGATATTAAGTAGTTTCAACCAATAAACGAATCCCACTCTCGTTTATTAAAAGTTGGTTGAATCTTAGTCCTTAAACATTCGTCTCGATTATTTTTATTTCATCATTTAGATTGTTGATTGCATGTGTCTAGTCTCTATTTCTCATTCAAAGTGTCATATTTTAGAATAATAACACCTAAAAGTGCATGTCTAGTTCCCCGCTAATATCTTTCTATATATATGTGTGTGTGTGTGTGTGCACTTGTCTACTAACTTTTATTTTATAGCACACACCCTTATCATGTTTCCTTGGTGCCCAAAACAGAGGGGAGCATACACCGAGGGGGAGCACTTGCAAGCGTTCTACTCATTTAAATTGCATCGAACTTCTTGAGCATCGATGGTAATTTATTTGATCCATGGATCCATTAGAGTCAATATACAAGGAATGTAATTATCATGGGGATGCAATGAGCAAGGGGGAGCTCAAAGATACGTGGGTAAATATCATAGAGTTGATTAAACCATGATGATAGAATACTTCACTAGGATGATGCAAGCTCACCTTTATAGGAAGATAGAATCAGGGATTGTCAAATACGATGAAGGGTTTATCCATACACTAAATACTTCACCTTCTCTACTTCAAAATCGCCTTCAACCTTTAGGGTTTTCTTATACTTTCAACTTATATACTTGAAGTACCTAGATTCTTATCATATCTTCTTCTCATCTCTCACGGCCTCTTTAAAGTTATCCAAGAAACACAAAACTACCTCAACCTTATCTCTCATATTTTCTTCTTATTCCTCCAACCTATATACTTGGAACACCTAAATTTTCCTCATACCTTCAACCTATACACTCGAAGTACCTACCTTCTTATCTTGCCTACTTCTCATTTCTCATGACCTTTTCTAAACTATCCAAGAAACACATAATCACCTTCACCTTTATTTCTCATATCTTCTCCTCATACCTCAAACATATATACTTTGAGCACCTACCTTCTTCTCATTCCTCCAACCTATATTCCCGGAGCACTTACCCTCTTCTCATGTCTTCTACTCAAACCTCCAACCTATATGCTCTAAATATTACCCACATTATACCTTTTTGCTTTGACAAAAGGGGAGAAGGGAGTGTAAACGAGTAACTTTTAAACTTTACTATGTGTTATAGTATATTTTGTCATCATCAAAAACCGATATCTAATCTATACGATCCCTTTATGTTTTGGTGATGACAAACACGTAACTTGTAATACATAACGTAAAGTGCGCAAGTTACTCGTAATCACAAATCATCAATGCATACATGCATCTACATCTCTTGAAGTCTTAAGTCTACATCATCACCGACATTTGTTTGCACCCAACGTAAATCACGTAAGGTATGTACAAACAAACATTAAACTTGTAGGATGATTAAAGAAATAAGTTTTTGTCTTAAAACATTACATTTTTATAAATGTAACAAAACAATTTTTCAAAAATTAGTTAGACAAATTATTTTTAAATTATAAAGAAATCTATTATGTGGTCATTATTTCAAAATTCAAATCTGGTCATTTTCCTCCTAAATCAAATCTGATTTTCACTAGATAAATATTTCACCACAAGAAGACAACAACAGGAGCGTCTGTCGGGGCGGCCCTTATAAATATACGGCGGTCCCCGACGGCCCCCTAATAAATCTGAGGGCCGCCACTTTCAGACAATAGTTTTCACCTCTTATAAATAGTGGGTCACTTCCAACTATTTTGAGAATCTTTTGCATAGATTTTTTCCAGCCTTTCTCTCTCTAAATCTCACTAAAATCTCTCTAAATCTTTGATCATTTAACTTGTTTAATCTTGTTTAAATGTGATCCAATCTTCTATCCCTTTCTTCTTCCCTCATGTGAAAGAGAAGAACTTTCGTCATCGGTCAATATACGAAGTTATATAGTCTAGTTAGTCCATTTGTAACATTTATTACATATAGATTGAGTCCATGTCTTCCAATCTTCAGTAGTGTGTAGATCCGAATGGTGTGTATATTTGGAAGGGTTGATTGTGTGTTGGTTAGCATTTTATGCCTCAAAATACATTGGGGAAGTGGTAGATTGGTTCTAGCTAAGATTAGGACTCGACATTTAGCTTAGTATTAGAAAATAATGTAAGCGACGCCGTTTATGTGTTTAGGCTATAATACATAAGGTTTGTTATGTTAGGCCATAAGAAATAACAGGTTTGGTTATACCCGAAGAAGGACTCGACATATAGCTTAGTGTTAGAAAATAATGTAAGCATTGGTATAAGGTTTTCTCGGCCAAAAAGGAGCTTGTTGATTAGTGAAGTAACTCTCGAGTTGGATACTCGAGGAGTGGAGTAGGGAGAATAGGAGCTTCGTGACTGAACAACTATAAATCACTGTTTTGGTTTGCCTTTATCTTTTACTTTTCGCTTTACTTATTTCTTTACATTTACCACTTTACTTTTATACTTGCATTGTGTTCATGATTGTGTGAATGGTTGTGTATATCTTGTTTGTTAAGGTTGTGTAGTTCTTTGTACTAAACATTATAAGTGTGGTTATATTGTTAGAATATGTGTTAGCTATTGGAAACCTATTATCGACACTTCTTATATTGCGTCAAACTTTATCGAGAAATTGATACAAAAGATTTTAAGATTTTAAACGGAAACGTACTCAAGATCGATTAGGCAAAAACTCAAAAACCAAAATCAACTCTAAAGAAAATTGTAGCTTTCGCCGATGAAGGGAGCAATAACTCTGATAGTGATAAAGTTATAACATGAATGGATGCCATGACCATGAAAATGGATGCTCAGTACAAAGATATGCAATCCCATTCAAATCACTCGATACCTGAATATGACGAAGATGACAAACCCATGTCTCCTAAAGCAGAAGCAAAATTCATGCAAACCTTTTGTCGCATATGTTTTTACAATGATTACCGTGACCGTGACTCAAATCGTGATAATTGGCGTTCAAGCGAAAGAAACGATTATAATCGAGATAACTATCGAACCAACTCTGATGATAAACCCGACCTTCAAAGAAAATTAAGCGAATCCATAAAAGCTCAACAATCGACCAATTCTTTTGTCAAAGATATGTTTATGGATCTTGAAACCAAACTCGAAACAACAACCAAATATCATCAAGCCTCGATCCAAAACCTAGAAGCAAAATTCGACAAATTTGTTGACAACAAATCTAGTCGACCTTCTGCATCTCTCCCTATAACACTCAACCAAACCCAAAAGGTAGCTCGTCTAAACCTTACCAACCACTGCAAGCTCGAAACAAGCATGTAAATGTCGTATTTACATGGAGTGGTAAATCCTATGGCCTACCTATCAACCTAAATGATCAACAAAATGATTCTGAAAATCCTATCAATTTCGATAGTGAGAATGAAGAAGACGAATCTACACCTCAACTAAAATCTCAAAATTCAACACCGATCAAAGAAACTCCGATACTTAAACCATACAAACCAAAAATTCCATATCCTCAACGCCTTCGAAAAGAGAAAATGGAACGCAATATGATAAATTCCTTGATATGATTCGTGCAGTTCGAATTAATGTACCTCTTGTCGATGTCTTAGCAGGAATGCCAAATTATGGTAAATTTCTTAAAGAACTCGTTAGCAACAAACACAAGCTTGAACAAATCTCATCCGCTTTCCTGAGCGATGAAAGTTTTGCTATGATTCAAAACAAAGTTCCACCTAAACTCAGAGACCCTGAAATTTTTCTTAATCCTTGTACTTTTAGCAAAGCCTTCTCATGCAATGCTTTAGCCGACCTTGGTGCTAGCATTAATCTCAAGCCATATTCTCTATATACGAAATTATCTCTTAAAACTCTCAAACAGACTAAAATGAGCGTAAGATTAGCTGACCGATCATTCCAACACCCTATTAGAATATCTAAAAATATGCTCGTTGAAGTTGGTAAATTCACCTTTCTCGTAGATTTCGTTATTCTCAAAATGGAAGAAGACAGTAAAGTTCCTCTAATCTTAGGGAGACCTTTTCTCCATACTGCCGATGCAGTAATTCGAGTAAAACAAAATCAACTCAATCTTTGAGATGGTAATGAATGAATGACCTTTTCAATCAATTCTGTGATGAAACACTCTTATTCTAACGATTATACATGTTTTAGCATCGATGTTATCGATGAAATCTTAAAATAATATTTCGATGCTCTTCTCGATGAAGGGAGTGAAATCCTTCATTCCATTGAGGGAACTATTCTCGAATAAAAACTCTTTGCTAAATTTGATGAATTCATGGATATGGATATATAAGAAAACTCTGAATCTGAATCTAAACTAAAGAATAACCATTCGAAAAAATCGCCTTTAACACCGATTATAAAATCAAGACATCTCTTGAAGAACCTCCTTTGGATCTTGAACTGAAACCTCTTCCTGGTCACCTAGAATATGTATTCTTGGAAGAACCTACTTTTCTTGTTGTAATCATATCATCTTTTCTAAGAAAAACAGAAATAAATGCATCACTGTTTTAAAAAGACACAAGCAAGCCTTTGCTTGGAAAACAACAGACATTCCTAGAATCTATCCATCTTTTTGTAAACATAAAATACAACTCTTAGAAGACAAAAAGCCAGTTGTTAAAAAACAAAGACGATTAAATCCAAACATGCAAGAAGTCGTTAAAAAAGAAATCGTAAAACTTCTCGACACTGGTATTATTTATCCAATCGCTGATAGCCCTTGGGTAAGTCCTATCCATTGTGTACCAAAGAAAGGTGGTATTACAGTAGTCACAAACGAAAAAGATAAACTTGTCCCAACAAGAACTGTTACGGGTTGGCGAGTATGCATCGATTATCGTAAACTTAATGAAGCAACCGCAAAAGACCACTTTCCTTTACCATTCATGGATCAAATGTTAGAAAGACTTGCATGAAAAAATATATTGATAACGCCTAAATTATACATGTTTTCGATGATGTTATTTGTATATATTTTATCATTTCTCATGAAATTTTGATACTTAATAGCATGAAATTTGTGCAGGTTCACTTGAAGACATCCTGAGCTCAAAAAGTCCAAAATATAAGTGTTTATACTCATTGGAAGACAAGTTAGAAGAAAAGAAATGGCTAAAGCTAAAAATGCTAAGACGTGCACCGATTTTCCATAAAAGTGCGCCGCACTTCCCTTCGAGTTAAATAAAATTAAATGGAATTAAATGAAGTCTGCATTTACACCTCAAGTGCGCCGGTTTTCTACAAATGTGCGCCGCACTTCCTTGCAGCATTAAAGACATTTTCACCAACTTAGGCTAAGTACGTTGCACATTTTAGAATGTGCGCCCCACTTAGACCCCTTCTCAGCCTATAAATAGAAATGAAAATCAAGCCATTTGAAACATCCCTTATATCCTTCATCACTTCAATCTCTGTCAAATATCCTGTCCAAAACCTGAATTCAAAGACGAAGAACGAAGGACAAACACGTAGTATTTAGAAAATAATGATCTAAGTAAGATCCGATACTTGTAAAGGGTTGATTTTGATCCATTTTCCAACCCAAGCATAGTATGTTTCTTGTTTTTCTACTTTATTTTGTTATGAACTTTGTAGCTATGAGAGGCTAAATCTCTCATGACTACTCGGTGAAGTTAATATAATGAATAAGCGTTTGGTATAATTGCGATCTTTTAATCATAAGCTTATATTAAAATCCTGTCGTATTTTATCTTATCAACTTTGATTATCAACTTTGATTGTATGCTTATAACGGTATAGGTAGAAAGACCCATTGTATGTCATATTGTTTTGATGATTTGTGTACGGTCTTTATCGTTTGGTTGGAGAAATCCTCTTACGTTATTTGATAAATAAAATAGATTTGATATAATAGTAGCTGGATTATTTGAGTGACACATTTGATCGAGCTAACTAAATATAAGTCTTAAGTTAAACATGTTAATTTGTGAAAATGTTTTTTGACGAGAAAACCTTTTTATAAGTTAATCAATCTCAAGTCTAAGATCGTAATTATCACCACTGCTTAGGAATTATAAGAAAATATCCGAGTAGTCATCTTTATCATTATTGAATTCAGCACCATTTATCTTAAAACTGTTAAAGTTTATTTTAACTACGATTATTCAAACACTAATCAAATCCCTGTGGACGATCTGGTCTTACCTAAAATATTATACTACATATGTGTGTTATACTTTTACCTGTGTGTTTCCATTTAATAAATCGGTAATTTCAGTCTTAGAAATTTAAAGCTTTTGAAACGCATCAAAGTTTTTGGCGCCGTTGCCGGGGATTTTAAAGCTGTTCTGTAATCAATTCTTGAAATAATTTTTAACCATTTTCTTTTTCAAAAATCGTTGTATAGTTTTCTGGCAAACTGAACTATAAAAAAATCATTCCAAACACCTGCACTTTCTGCAGTCAACCATTTTTTCTCCAAAAAATGTTTTAAAAAATCAAAAATCTCCCTTGGATGCATACACGTGCTTCCAACTCTAAACTTGTTGAACCACTCCCTGAACCTGAACGCACCCAGAATTGAAGACTTCGTCGACGAAACAGAGTAGTTCCATTCAAACAAATAAACGAACCACCTACACAACCAAAAGTTATTTACGCTGCAATTCTTGATATCAATTTTTTTCGTCACTTTCTTGATATCTTTGAAAA
The DNA here is from genome assembly GCA_026074375.1 of Tanacetum coccineum. NCBI lineage: Eukaryota > Viridiplantae > Streptophyta > Magnoliopsida > Asterales > Asteraceae > Tanacetum > Tanacetum coccineum. The sequence continues at coordinate 52,710 of BQNB010000588.1, read as the reverse complement.
TTACAATCCAATTAATGATGAACTCATGTGGGCTGCCGACCGTTTTGTCGCTCCGACTTCTGGTTATGCAATCACCATTCCTAAAACCGCAAATGAATTTGCTATTAAAGGTAACCACTTGACTCTCGTCAAAGGAAACCAATTTGATGGTAGAATTAAAACCGATCCGCACAAATCAGAGTTACATGGTCCCAAATTAACTTAAAAACTTCATTTCAAAAGTCATGTTACGACTTATTTTCCAAAGCATCCTTTTGTTATAATAAACAAAACATTTCACCGAGACCCAGTCTTTGATATCTGCGTTCCGTTCCATCCACGCTATCAATATCACCAATACCTGAGATACATGCTTAAAAACGTCAACAAAACGTTGAGTGAATTCATAGAGTTTACAAACAACAATCAGAACGCAATCTTTGGTTCCATAAAAACACGTATGACTGTTAGCTAGGCAAGCCACACAACATTTCCATCTTGTATGAGCCCGTGTACCGAACCTTAACACATTTATCATGATAGACAAATAAGTGACCGTGTAGTATGCCACCACCCCCTTTCTCAATACAAAATGTTCGTTACAAGGTGTTCACATCGGATTCATACCCCGGACAAGGTTGTCAAACCCAATAGATCTATTTAATGCATTCAGCGTTAACCTCCTCAGTAACTAACGAGTACACAGTCAAAGGCATAAACTCATAGCATGGAATCATATCACATATCAACACACGTTGCGTTTAATTTTCAAATCTAACCATAAGTACACATCACGTTACTTGTGTTCTATTTTTCAAAACAAGCATGTATCCCCCTCGCGGGTTTTAAAACATTTAAAATAGTTCAAAAGCGAGGGTATGAACTCACCTTGATCTAAGCCGAAGATCAAAATAATCAAAACAATCCAAAGTCATCTCAACGACGAACTCAACCGCGACCTATAATTTATGTCGCTTGGTTATTATACCGTAAGATACGATCGAATAGTGTGTGCATCACAACTATTGAAATAGTATAAATATGCATACACATGTGATGAGAAATCCATTTGTTTGTCCTAGATCCTAAACTCCACATAATTAAGTTATGATCATTCTTTTTCTTACACGTTTCAACACTTTATCGAAAACTTTCTATTTTTGGAAACTTTCTATTTTTAGAAAGTTGTTATTTTCGGAAAGTTATCATTTTTAGTAAGTCCCGTCATCTAATAATATTTATATTATAATTTATTTATTTCGTCGTACATTCGACATTCAATTTGGTTATTAATTACCCATATCAGGGTTATGTCCCGTACGTTTACCAAAATTTACCACTTTTAGAATTATATCCGTTCATGAAAGTCGTTAAGTCTAAATTGTTATACTCGTAATTATAATAGTGTTTATTATTTTTATAAACACCTAACAAGTCTTGTATCAACCCATTGACTTTCAAAAGGCAACGTTAGACTTTACTTTGACTTTTACCTTTTATATATACATATTATTAGATCTGACCCGCTCAAAACGACCCATTATATCACATTTTCATGAATCGGACTCTAAAGAGATTTTACGCAAAACGACGTTCCGGACAACTTTTTAGTTTTAGCCAAGACCTAAAACTCGAAAGAAAATAACCAAAATGCCCCTGCAAGTTTCTGCAGGAACTTATAACATTTTTAATAAAGTGTAGAATTTGACTTTCAATTTTGACCCGTTATTACGCGATTTTAAAACTATCAAGCGGAAAAGTAAAACGACATTCCGAACAACTTTCGTGTTTCGCGAAAGGCTGAAACGGACTCGAAAGTGCTCAAATCGGATGTTTAAAATTCTGCCAGCAACTAGTATATTTCACAAGACACTTTATTTTCTACTTAAAGTGTATATTTCGATTTCGCTCTAGATTCTTCGTTATTAGGAGTTAGAAGCTCCATTTTATATCAAAACGATCGTCTAAGAAAGATTTATCATATTTTTTAATAAAAAATCAGATTTCTAAAAATCTCGATCCTCGTTTTCCACGCCAAAGTTTCTGCCCAAATTTACTAGCTACGAAACGCACCAAAATCCATTTTTAACCCAAAAATTCATTCACGGCACATCTAAAATGGCCTATAATCCATATTTAACTCGCTCAATCAATCAATAACGAAATCTAACTAGATGACACAAGATCTCACGGATTTCATCACATGCAACAACCGAAAACGAATCAAATCACAAAAACAATTATTAAACTAGTAAGTAAAATACTTATAATGCTATATAACGCAAGATCGGACTCGATCAAGACTCGACTCGTCCCTTTGTTCCTTTTGGCTGCGACCTTCAAACCCAAAACAAATCAAATCTGAAACAAAATCAACCCAAATCAAACCAAACTAATCTAATTAATAATAGAATCAACTAAATAAACAAAACCTCCTTGGTTTTGCCTTTGTCGTGGTTCGAACACCAAACCCGAACCCCAAACCTTAAGTTTTCAAATTTAATTCTCCCACCAATATTCCTTTTTTACTTTCCCCACTAATCTAATTAACCTTAATCAAGTCAAATCCCACTTATTTTAACAAAACCCAAACCATGCATAAACCTTAATGCATGTTTATTTTTCTTTCATGAATGATCTTAAATACATCATCAAAACAATATTTGATAGTTGGAAAATCAAAACACCAAGGGTAGGGGTGTTTGTTTGCTTGTCCGAACCCAAAAGAAAGAAGGAACAAGAAAACAATGCTTCAACTTGATCCTTGATTAATCTAAACTATTTTTGAGTGATGTTTGAATAGATTTCAATAATCAAAATTTGTTGATGGTGCTTGTGGTTGAGTGTGTGTGTCCGTTCGGTTTAGAGAGAACAAGGAGAGGGGGAAACAAAACTTTTAACTATGAGTTTACTTGTGAATATATAGGAGTTTAAACCATCTTGGAAGCAACCAAAACTCGTAATCATTTCTTGGCATGGGAACTAAAAATGTTTGGAGTGTGTGTGTTACCCTATAACCGGCTACAAGGGCTAGGGGGAGAGCTCATCATGCATATATATATATATATATATATATATATATATATATATGAATTTTAATTACTTGTATTTTCCTTGTAAACATTTAATTAAAAGTAACACTTGTACACAATTAAATAAAATGTGAACACTAGACGCGAGTTTAGAAAAGATCAAGGAACAAGGACGACATTCGTAAAATAATAGTTTACGATCTTAAGAATAATAACGAGAGGCGTCATAAATTTTTACGATGCTTAAAACGTTTAACGATCGCGCGGTCAAACGTTGACTCACGAAACGTAAAAAATAAAAATTTCTAAATTCTGTTCGTAATAAAATACGAAAATATTTATTTTTGACAAATAAAATTTTAAATGTCGACGTTCGTTCACATGAACTTATAAAAAAATAATTATGACGTCGAATTCGCGATCGTCATACGCGTCGTAAAACTCGGGTTGTTACATTCCACCCACCTTAAGGGAGCGCTGTCCCGGTGCTCATCCTTTCTTACTCATCTTAATTTCACTTGCGACGAGACGGTTTCCTCATTATTGAACGGACTCACATGCTCGAACGTAAAAATCACACGATATAATACTTGCCTTTACTATTCCAGATGGAAATTCAACAAAACAAAAGGTAATTCATACCAACAAGATCAAAATTATGATCACAATCGCTCTTATAACAAGAGACAAAATACGCCACAGAATGTATCCGGGAAAACATAATTCATGTCATTTTAAACGAAAGACTTTAAACGAAAGATCAATCCAAATCTTAATTTGGTGATTATTCCAACAAAACAAAGCGCACATTGCTACACAAAACCGAAACATACGTCGCTAAGCAAAGCCCAAGCGTACATTATCGTCCATAACCAAAATACTCATCAATATTCAAAACCAAAATACACGTGTCGCCCTCCCGGTCTCATTAATAATGCACCACCGTTTGCGAAAAATATTCCGGAGTACTGTGACACCTGTAAAAATTCAGGTTTTACTTTTTACCATTTAGGTTTAACTACTTACCGTAAAACTATCAAATTACCACTTAATCTCAAAAGGAAGTTATCCTAGGAGTAAGATACAATATTATAGGCTATAGAGAGCCTAAGTACCATGTAAACGTCATTAATTTTGCATATTAAGTCTAAAAGGATATTTTAGAGCCAATTAACAATACGATCATATCTTTCGCATTATTTATGAACAAAACATTTTTCTCATGTCTTTGTGATTCCAACACCTAAACAAAACCCTAAAATGAGTTTACATCAGTAGTAAACTCATGAGATATCTTTCTAAACATTTAAATACCCATGTACGTTTATTAAACCGCTAATCACCCTATTTCACCCAATAATCATTTTTACTTCCGTATAACGTACCGTAAACCCAACTCATCATATCTAACACTCAAGTAAACCTTAATTACCCTAATTACCCATGACTAAATAAGTTTTACACACTAAGTACCCTGAAATTTAGTTAACACAACTTAATTACGCCAAAAGCCAAATTATACTTAACACTTGCTAATTTTTCGTATTACCTTTCCTTAAACCTTTACAAGAACCTTAGTAATACTTTTTCTACCTCAAACTTATAGATTTACACTTACCATGAATGATTATACATAAGTTACTAGCCTAATAACACCATAATGTGCCCATACCTTGCTTATCCATTCAAAAATCCCATGAAATGCTCCAATCCATTCCTTTTTTATCTATGCACTATTCCTTGTGATAATGGCTGAGATTTCAAGCATTATGGAAGCTCATTATGCAGCACATGAAGCCATGGTGGTGCTACACCATTCGCAAAACACACACACAACACCTCTCGTCTTCCTTTCTTTGCCGAGACCTCCAACAGCCACAAATCACCACTTTGTTCAACCAAAAACCTCACTTGATACTTGTAAACCTCCCTTATATGTTCCTTAAACACCTACACAAGAAACCTAAGCAAGAACTATCCTTAAACAGCCCATACATTTCGAGCTAGGACAAGAACTAGTCGAAGAAAACCCTAATTGTGCACTAAACCATAATTTCGTGTAAACTAGTTTTCTTTTGCTCCCTTGATGTCGTGCTCTTACAACCTGCAAATACACTATCTTGGGTTGTTTTGGTGATCACAAAACATTATTTACTTGAAGTTATAGCTTTGGTTTGGGTTTGAACGAGTAGAAATAGAAAACGTGGGTTTTCTAGGGTTTTCTAGCTCGTATACCTCTTGAAACATCTAAACCATTGTGAGTTGCATTTTTCCATGTTCAATACTTTTTATTACATGCATTAGTCCTAATTAGAAGTGCTTAAAGTTTAAAAATAACTTGAAGGAAGTTGCATGCACACGTAAAAACCTACATGCATACGTAAAAACCTACATGCGTACGTAAAAACATGTCATATTAAATTTGATTTCGAACATAAATGGTTAACAAGTAAGAACATAACCCTTGACCATTATAAAGTAGACATAATAAGCTTTCATTGGCCTTTGGAATCACTTAAAACGGATAAGAAACGACCAAGATATCGACCCGAGAAGATCTATGATTGTATGTGTAATATAAAGGATCATAATTTTGCACCAACTTTTGCTAATTTAACAAGGTACCTAGAAGTGATATTAAAATGGAAACCCTACTGTTTTAGATGGATTATAATATGAAAAGAATGCAGCAAAAGAACCAAGTAAAAAGGACGAATAACGAAGTCGTGGCGAACACTTAAAGTTGACCCGTTTAGAATAAAGTCATAATAAATTCTGCTAGTATTTTCTTAAAAACTCTAACTTATTTTTGGTAAAATGAGACCTAATCAAGACTTATATCATTTCATACTAATCCTTACCTATTAAACTACTTGAAACATGATAATTTGGGAATTTATACTTTTATGTAGACCCAATAGACGTAAAAACCTCTTTTTGGACATTCGGACATAAGTAGACTGTTTGACCTACTTAGAGATTTATCCGACCATGGACTCCATCATAATATTATACTATAAAACCTCTAATATTTTATGGGTAAGTTACATGACATACGGATATGAACATATAGTAGAGAACTTGACCTAATGAGGACAGACGTATCATGAGAACCTTGACTTTTGCAATTATTATAAATAAAGATTTTCATAAACTCAAAGCACTTACTAAGGATGGATAATGCGTTGTACTTATTTGTTTGGCTTATATGTTAAAGTAACATGATTTCATTATTTAGGTGCGGATAGAGTATTGTCTACATTTTTCGTGCCTAAGGCCTTATTGCATATTTGCTATTATCATTAAGGTGAGTTTCATATCCCCTACTCTATTGTTTTTAAATCATCTTTTGGGGTGAGAACATTGCTTATTTCCAGCGCATGAACACAAGTACAATTACTCATTATTGATTGGTCTAAGTCCCTATTAAATCCAAGTTACTAATTACCCGCTATCATGAACCGTTAATTGCTTGTAAGCGCGAATGTTATGGGTAGATCTATCGGGATTGACATCCCTGTTTGTCTTGGACTGACATTTGTCAAGCGAATACAATTTTGGGTGTCCTGGGTTTGTCACCTGCATGGGCATTCATTTTGTTGAATACACATAGATTAAGGCGTCGGTGTCATGAGCTTAAACAATAGTAAATGCTTTTCATTGGTGACTTATAGGGATACTATATTTCACACTATGGTTAAAATCTTGTGGTTCATCACTATTATCAAACAAACAAACCTATGAACTCACTAACTTTATGTTGATTGCTTAGCAATTTTTTCCTCATGTTAAGAGTGAAGATGCTATATGAAGTCTCATGCATTGCAGTCATTTCCAGTTTAGCTAAAGATCATTTGTTCCATTTAAAAACCATGTTGTCTTGTCGATTTATGCTTCCGCACAATGTTTAAACAATTTATTACTACCTATTGCAAATGATCAATTTTCTAAAACGTCTCATATAGAGGGCGTTCTTTATTGCCTTGTGTTGTGATATTTATGAAGTCACACGCCCCCGGTTGCCATTATACTCTGATATTTTGGGGGTGTGACAGATTGGTATCAGAGCCCTTGGTTATAGAGAACTAGGTTGCATTAGTAACTCTAGACTATAACTGGCTCTAAAAAAACGTGACATAATAACGTGCACTCTATCTACTGCTATCTGCTTTCTAAGTTAGTAACTGTCTGACATGATATCACCAATTAACTGAACTACTATTTGTCCGTCATGGGATACATGATCTTTTGGACTACAAATTATCATCCATGGTTAGGGGATGACATGTTCTATGATTTACACATTTATATCGTCATAGTACATGAACTGCCATACCTTATGCGATTTTCATGGGTAGTTAGCCCTATTCGTATAATCAGTATTTCACTATATAAGATTTATTTGCATACACGATGTGGATTACATCAGTAATTACATACTTACTATCTCATTATATGAGAGCTATATATAAACACTGCGGACTACTTTGGGAACCGCATTCTCGTTATTTCACTACATAAGAATTACTTATAACAACCTTTTGGGTTGCCTACATTACTTATATAAATGACTATTTATATAAGACATCAGTACCTACTTAAAAGTATTTTGAAGTATACAAGAATTTACCAAAAGTATGCATCACTTGAATGCACCAATAATCGATGAATACCACATCACTTGAAATCTAGGATAACAAATTCATAACAGCAAGAGGATAAGATATAAACGGTAAAAGTAAGAAGCAACAGTCGAAATTAACAATTTGAAGATATAAAGGTTTACACCAATTCCTGAGTCAACTCTACAGTTCTATACCTGTTGTCAGGAATCTTACAACACTTTTGGGTCCCCCCCATGCCAAATTAAAATATTAAAGTTAAGATGCTACTGATAATTTTCAGTAATTTCCAAAGCGGTGGAATTCACCAAAAAGATTGAGAAACATAACAATACTTAAATCAACATCAAGGATGTTCTTGTTTGATCAGGCCGCAAGGTTTAATTATGTGGGTGGTTATTCCATAACCCAAAATCTTTGTTAAAATCCCTAGTGGTGGGTAAAACTCATGAGAAATAAGATTATTCCTTAAAAGTACTTTCGTTAACATTCCTCGCTTAGGAGTGACCCTTAGTCGAGACTAATTGAACAAGAAAACTTCTACACGGATGAATTATTTAATGAAACTTTAAGATTAGTATTGTCCATATAACTACTAATTCTGGCTAGTCAATTATGACTCCATTTTACTAAAGATATTCCTAGAGATCTTTCTAGAAACTCAACTTTTTGGACTCATATATTCCCACCCAGCCAAACCCGGTTTTGCACCAATTATTCAAATATATATTAAATACATCCTGCCCTCAAATATAAATAACTCCCTATGAACTACTACCCAATCACATAAGTTTGAAATAAGAAAAACTATCCTATTATATATCACATACCCGAGAAATGTCTCAAACCCCTTCCAACACCATGCCTGTCAACTCCCCTGAAAAGGAAGTTATCATGGAACACTCCGTTCCAATGGAAACTGACTTACCAACATCCCAGGCAATACCATTACTTAATGTAGAATTAGCCCTAACTTCTACTACAACGCGTGAACCCTCTATTGAAACATGGTTACCAAAGGATCATAGTGTCCGTACAGAACTTGAACTAGCACCTGGACCATCTCAAAAGAGAAGTAGATCACCCTCATCACCATCTTACCCGGATGCCACTACTTTCTCAGACGGCGAACCAACAGCATTTGAGTTACCCGAGCTTAACCCAGAAGACCTCACAGCCAGACTGGAAGATATTAAGGTAGAGATTGACACTCTTCATACGGATAGAGAGGATAAGGAAGTCCTAATTTCTGAACTACAAGATTCTCTCACTGCCTCAGAGAATGAGATTGCAGTATTACAATTAAGAGTAGATGATGCCGAAGCTAGACAAGTTTAAGATCATGCTAAGATTCAATCAATCCTAGCCCGTTTAGGCCTGTAGGTTAAACAGCCTGACTCGCTATAACATTGTATCTCGATTCACAAAGTGACTCCTAAGGGAATAAATCAATAAAATACTTGTACCTTTTTATTTTGCAAAGCAATGTACGAAGTATCAATTCCTTCCAAAGAATTTTCCCATAATACTAATAATGTACAAGTACATCGTGATAAAAACCAAACGTAAAAAAAATTAGAGCACCTAACCTGTAAAGAATTAATCATATATTGAAAAAAAAAATTGAAATCATATGAAGAACATCTTAATCCGCCAATTAAATGACGATATTGAAAATATTGCTTAGTACAAAACAAGTATGCACATTGCCCAACAAATGAAGAATGCAATCATGTGATCAGGGAACGGAGATAGGGAAACTAATTCCGATTAACGCTATGAACCTCGAATGATCATTTAAAAGGCCCACATATCATGTTTCAGATGAGAAACAGTAACCTCTACCAAAATTATTTTCTTTCATCACTATTTGGCTGTTTGTTAGTCAAATTTCTTCGCAACCAATAAACGCTTTTCCACGAAAATAGAAATACAAATTTCATCAAGAAAAAGTCTACCAAGTTGATAACCTTGATCATACCAATACACAGAGATTAGGTACATACTAATGGTAAGCTATACGTGGTTATAACAGTAATGATAAAAGCAAAAAATATCAAACACGGAATCTTATTTAAATAAATCCATAATATTTCTGTTCATAATATAATAAGATACAAAGTATCAGGAATACAACAAAGATATAAATTACTAAAACGAAAGATACATCATCCGTACATAAGAAAACACATCGAGTATACAAGCCAAGACGAGTGTTTTTCAATATTATGATCATAACGGGAGTGAAAATCTCGACTGGAAAATCCATGATTGGTTAGCTCCGATAACATATGAAAAAAGAGTAAATTATATTGGGGGGGTTTTTTTTTAGGTAATAATTTGAAGTTAGGAGTTGAGTAAAATTTGAAATTCTAAAGATAAAGGAGATGAGAGTGTCGGCCGATATTATGAAGTTTGTGAGAAATAATGATTAAAATATTCAAGAAATAATGACGAGGTATAGTCATGACTAACAGAAAACAATTACAATTCGAACCTTGAAATTTCAACAAAAACGCTTACTGGAAATAACATATACGCGGAGATTATAACTTTACAAACACATAAAGTGTACATATCAATATCTGAAGGGTAACGATATACATGTGGTAAATAACACATAAGTGAATATAAACTTTTCGGAGGACCACATGTATGGTGGAAATTAGCAAAGAAATATTAAATCACAACTTGACATGTAAAATAGCATCATTCATCTAATGTTTGGAAAGCATGATGATTTATATATACCACGAGTACCTAAAATACCAGTTATGCCTACAATCACAAACAACTAACTATAAATTAACGAAAAAGAGGATGACAATGTGAACCTAAGGTATACATAGCCTGATCAACTATTATAAAGTAAGGTAGAACAGATGATTGCTCACATATCGCAATACGTTAAACAAGAATTTAAAGATACATTCTTTTACTAATCCATCATATTCATAACTTTATTACTAAAGCAACACGACGGTCATCATATAAACAAGTGTCATATCCAAAGACGTCTCCGACTCACACCGTAGAATTAAAAGTTTATCTTTCGATTATATTCTTGATTTTATCACCATATAAACTAATATTAACAAGAAATTTGGGAGGACTACGTCAAGAGCCGTAAGGACTGACATTTCACTCACATTGATAAATGATAACGCATTGAAAGAACAAATCCAAGAAGAACTATCCAAAAGTTCTAATCATCACTTTAACCAACTAAATAGAAATGGGGGAACGATACTACATATCTGCTTAATGTGATTAACATCCGTTATTGCTGCTTACTTAATATGGGGTACATGTGAATCAACAAATAAAGAACTACATATACTTCATATGGGCTACATATGATTGAACTACATACACTTCATATGGGCTACATATGGTTGAATACATATACTTTATATGGGCTACATATGATCGAAAATACATATACTTTAACATGGGATACATGTGATTTAAACATACTTGGAATATATATACTTATATATTTATAAAAATATAAATATAAATAAATATATATAATATACTTATATGAACTACATATGATTTAAACATTAGACTACACCAAACTTTATTATATAGTTTACATAATAGTTAAACAGTTTTAACTGCACGTAATATGTATACACCCTATACAAAACAAACGTATTGACAAAACCGTAATGACAAAAAGTAGTCCTAAGGCATGAGGTGCTAATAATAAGTTATCTAAATTAAGTAAAGGAATATACATATGAACACGTCAACCAATGAAACAATATAAACTTTGAGTAATCGTGGAGATTATAATTCATTAAAAGTACCTCGTGAGAAATTAACCATACATGAACAAAGTCAAGAATGAAACATTCGATTATTTTCCTTAAAAGATCAAAGTACGACTAAATGGAATACCAAAAACAAAGCGGTAGTACAAACCACTCGTCTACCTACAGTAACTACTCTTTCTAAAATGCTTCTACACCAATTGACAAAATAATGAGTGGCACAATAAGCCCCAGTATTACAACTAAAAACACTTGATCTTCTTCTTGTGGGATGCTCGCCAAGTAAATTGCAACCACCACAACATACACAATCACAATCATAGGAATGAGATACGACATTCTAACCGAAAATAAGAAAAATTTGAGAGAAACAAGAAGATTTAGTTTGTGTTGATAAAAGGTAAAAAAATTTGAAATTTATAGAGGAAGGTAACGGCTAGGCACTATTACTAGCCGTTGGACTCCCACTCGACACTTCCATCCTCTCCTCGACATTTGCCTCGCATACAACATCTTGATTTCGAGACGAAATCTTCTAACATGGGGAGACTGTGACACCTGTAAAAATTCAGGTTTTACTTTTTACCATTTAGGTTTAACTACTTACCGTAAAACTATCAAATTACCACTTAATCTCAAAAGGAAGTTATCCTAGGAGTGAGATACAATATTATAGGCTATAGAGAGCCTAAGTACCATGTAAACGTCGTTAATATTGCATATTAAGTCTAAAAGGATATTTTAGAGCCTATTAGCAATACGATCATATCTTTCGCATTATTTGTGGAAAAAGAAATTCTCATGTCTTTGTGATCCCAACACCTAAACAAAACCCTAAAATGAGTTTACATCAGTAGTAAACTCATGAGATATCTTTCTAAACATTTAAATACCCATGTACGTTTATTAAACCGCTAATCACCCTATTTCACCCAATAATCATTTTACTTCCGTATAACGTACCGTAAACTCAACTCATCATATCTAACACTCAAGTAAACCTTAATTACCCTTATTACCCATGACTAAATAAGTTTTACACACTAATTACCCTGAAATTAAGTTTACACAACTTAATTACACCAAAAGCCAAATTACACTTAAACACTTGCTAATTTTTCGTATTACCTTTCATTAAACCTTTACAAGTACCTTGGTAATACTTTTTCTACCTTAAATATACAGAATTACAACTACCATGCATTATTCTATACAAGTAACTAGCCTAATAACACCATAATGTGCCCATACCTTCCTTTATCCATTAGAAAATCCCATGAAATGCTCTAATCCATTTCTTTTTTATCAAAACACTATTCCTTGTGATAATGGCTGAGATTTCATGGATAATGGAAGTCTATAATGCAGCACATGAAGCCTTGGTACTTCCATTGCATTTGAAAAACACACACATACATCCTTTGTTCCTTGTATCTTTGCCGAGACCTCCAACAGCCACAAATCACCACTTTGTTCAACCAAAAACCTCACTTGATACTTGTAAACCTCCCTTATATGTTCCTTAAACACCTACACAAGAAACCTAAGCAAGAACTATCCCTAAACAGCCCATACATTTCGAGCTAGGACAAGAACTAGTCGAAGAAAACCCTAATTGTGCACTAAACCATAATTTCGTGTAAACTAGTTTTCTTTTGCTCCCTTGATGTCGTGCTCTTACAACCTGAAAATACACTATCTTGGGTTGTTTTGGTGATCACAAAACATTATTTACTTGAAGTTATAGCTTTGGTTTGGGTTTGTACGAGTAGAAGTAGAAAACGTGGGTTTTCTAGGATTTTCTAGCTCGTACGTCTCTTGAATCGTCTAAACCATTGTGAGTTGCATTTTTCCATGTTCAATACTTTTTATTACATGCATTAGTCCTAATTAGAAGTGCTTAAAGTTCAAAAATAACTTGAAAGAAGTTACATGCACACGTAAAAAGCTACATGCATACGTAAAAACCTACATGCGTACGTAAAAACATGTCATATTAAATTTGATTTCGAACATAAATGGTTAACAAGTAAGAACATAACCCTTGACCATTATAAAGTAGACATAATAAGCTTTCATTGGCCTTTGGAATCACTTAAAACGGATAAGAAACGACCAAGATATCGACCCGAGAAGATCTATGATTTTATGTGAAATATAAAGGATCATAATTATGCACCAACTTTTGCTAATTTAACAAGGCACCTAGAAGTGATATTAAAATGGAAACCCTACTGTTTTAGATGGATTATAATATGAAAAGAATGCAGCAAAAGAACCAAGTAAAAAGGACGAATAACGAAGTCGTGGCGAACACTTAAAGTTGACCCGTTTAGAATAAAGTCATAATAAATTCTGCTAGTATTTTCTTAAAAACTCTAACTTATTTTTGGTAAAATGAGACCTAATCAAGACTTATATCATTTCATACTAATCCTTACCTATTAAACTACTTGAAACATGATAATTTGGGAATTTATACTTTTATGTAGACCCAATAGACGTAAAAACCTCTTTTTGGACATTCGGACATAAGTAGACTGTTTCACCTACTTAGAGACTTATCCGACCATGGACTCAATCATGATCTTATACCATACAACCTTTAATATTTTATGGGCAAGTAACATGACATACGGATATAAACATGTAGTAGAGAACTTGACCTAACGAGGAAAGACGTATCATGAGAACTTTGGTTTTTATAGATAATGCATTGTAACTCACTTGTTTTGCATACATGTTAAAGTAGACATGATTTCATTATTTAGGTGTCAGATAGAGTGTTGTATCAATTTTCCGTGCCTACAACTTATTGTAGTATTTTGCTATTATCATTAAGGTGAGTTTTATAGCCCCTACTCTACTATTTTTAAATCATCTTTTGGGGTGAGAACATTGCTTATTTCAAACGCATGAACACAAGTACAATTACTCATTACTGATTGGTCAAAGTCCATATTAAATCCAAGTTGCTAATTGCTCGCCATCATGAACCATTAATTGCTTGTAAGTGCGAATGTTATGGGTAGATCTATCGGGATTGACATCCCTGTTTGTCTTGGACTGACATTAGTCAAGCGAATACAGTTTCATTTGAGACATTATGGATGTCCTTGGTTTGTCACCTGCATGGGTATTCATTTTGTGGGATACACACAGGTTAACGCGTCGGTGTCATGAGCTTAGACAATAGTAAATGCTTTTCATTGGTGACTTATAGGGATACTATATTTTACACTAAGGTTAAAATCTTTGTGTTCATCCACTTTATCAAACAAACTAAACCTGATGAACTTCACCAATTTATGTTGACGCTTTTTAGCAATGTTTTTCTCAGTGTTAAGAGTGAAGAAGCTATATGAAGTTCATGCATTGTAGTCATTTCCAGGTTTAGCTAAAGATTCATTTTGTTCCATTTAAAAAACCATGTTGGTTGCTTGTCGATTTATGCTTTCACCCCGATTAATGTTTAAACAATTTATTATTCCTATTTCATATGATCAATTTTCTTAAATGTTCATATAGAGGGCGTTCTTTATTGCCTAGATGTCTTGAATATTTATGATGTCACCACCCCTCGTTTCATTTATACTCTGATTTTTGGGGGTGTGACACTCTATTTCCCCACACAACCATGACAAACTCGACGTGTACCTTTCTTTCCAGAAGGGAATCTCTACTCGAAGTGATTTTAAACTAAGAATCGCTAAACCAAAAACTAAAGAACTTTATTTATTCAACTTATTATATAATGTTTATTTAGCTGTGGTGGGTAGCAAAAAGACACAATTAACCTCTATGAGCTCAAAGGAACATAAAAACTACTCTATGTTTAGCATCTAACTTATATAAAACTCTATCATTTCTCGTTCTTCGCAAATTTAAAATCTTTAATAAAAAGATCCGCGAATGCTTAGTCTAATAAAAATAAGCTTATCATATTTAAAGTCTAACATGGAAACTTGCAAACTCTTGGCTCTTTTATGCTAGAATTCACGTTTTAAAGCTTTTTTTATAAAAGACTAGGAAAAGCTTAAATTTATATAATTAAGGGGCAAGCTAGAGCGCAACGTGCTCGATCAAGTCAAAATTTATTCCTTAAAAAGACAAAACTGTGTGTCAAAACACTTATTCTATTTTTAAATTTTTTTTAATTTTGGCATATTTTTGCTATTTTTGGTGGAAAAACGGGGTTACATGAAGACAAGACAAATGCAAGTAAGATCAAATCGAAAGATCCCCCCCCCCCAATACTAGAACTACACATTGTCCTCAATGTGAGACTGTCACCCCCATACTAATTTCAAGGCATAATCCAAATATTAAGGGGTCTCTACGTAAATCTAAAGCCGTTTATTAATTATGCTAATAGATAAATGTTAAATCAATAAGATCTAGGATATCAGATTCCCATATATAAGCATGCGAAGGATTGAAGATCGAGTGAACAATGGACAAAACCACGAGCACGAGAGTCTTCAAAATTCGGGCGGACATAAAACCACAAAACACGAAACACGAGAAAGAAAGAGGAGAGCCTCCTCACATCACACTTATTTTAAAAACACTATACTAAGATACTACTACTAAGGATAAGCATGGGTTGCCACCCACGAAGCACTTATTTTTGTTCACCGAGTCTTGAGCGTGACTCGATCCCCCATACTTGAGCTTGGTCAAGGGGGATAGAAATGGAGATAAGGAACATCCAAGATAGGAATGCCCTCTCCATAAATCATCATCAGGCTTTTAGAAAAATCAAAAGTGATTTTGCCTCGATGAGATAAGAGAGGAGAAGAAAGAATACCAAGATTGAAAACTTTGTCCTCATTTTCAGATGAAAATGGATGCAAAGTATCAATATATGGACAAAGGATAGGTTGGGTAAGTAAAAGTTTAGGCATAAGAACGTAATATTCAGAAATATCCTCCACCACTTTAGCAGTCAAAACACCTGTATCGGGCTCAAAATCAAAGAAAATTCCATCATCCGGTGGTTTCGCAGGAGGACGAGGGGATGACGGAACATCATAATGATCAAAGTGCAATGACTCAGTTTCGGGAAGGGAAAGGGAATCATTGCTAAGCAATTCTTCAAGAAAAAGAATATCCCCTTCCGATTCATAGTCGTCACTCTCAATACCCGGTGGTATCGAGTCATCCGGATCAAGAAATAAATCGATCTCCTCCATAAGAGAGTCACTATCCTCAACGGGGATAGGAGATGGGGAGGAGGATTCGATTGTAGCTTCAAAAATTTTAGAATTAGATTCTTCTGGAGGTCGAGGAAATGAATTATCATACAACAATTCCTCAATAAGACGAATTTCTTCTTCAGGATCAAAATCGGCTTTATTAATTCTCGGTGGAATTAAATTGATATGAGTGAGTTTACCGAAGAACTCCTCGAGAAGATAATCAATCTTAGGATAAGAAACCGTCGAAATATCTTGATTAAGCAAAGATTCTATAAGATCAGACTCGGCATTAAAATGATGCGGATCTATCTTACTAGAAATGATCTCTTCATCAAAAAGAGGGTTCGAATAAATTTTGAAATTTTCTTTCGGAACGTCCTCATCAGAAAATGACTCGTCGTCACTAGAGAAAAAATCGTCGTCATAATCGAAAAGAGGATTAGAGAAAGTAGTAAAATCATTACAAACTGGCACATCACACTCACTTTCATTGTCAAAAAAAAATCCTCGGACTCACTTGGGATTGGGACAAGGTTCTCAACACTAGACTTTATTAATTTGTCCGATTTGGTTTTCAGAATAGTGCTAAGATGCCCGTCCCCCATACTTAGAGAGTTATCGGGTTCCTTGGTTGGTAAATCGGGTGTGAATGCATTAGATGAATTCTCTAAATATTTCTTATACTGAATAGTATACTCATCGTCATCATCGTCAAAAATAGGAAACTTCTAATATTAAGTAAAAGCTGCCTGCTCCTCCTGCTCTTTCTGAACTGCCTGCTCATGTTGTTGAATTACTATTTTCACAGCGGATTGCACCGTAGTTATCATTTCTTGAGCGTGCTTTACAAAAAATTCTTTGATACTTTCCTCAGGAGGTTGAGAACTGACGGGATACTGCGGAAATTGGTCAAAACTGGAAGAATTAGAATTATAGATAGGATTAGGCTCAAAGTAGTTTTGATTCATCGGTTGGCATTGAAAACTCATATGAAAAGTCTCATGAGGACCCCCACAACTGGTACAACAAAGATATTGTGGAAGACTTGGTGAAGTTTGTGGAAAATTATCATCAAAATTTTGATTGTAACACGGATCCGGATTAGAGATAAACGGAACTTGTGTTAGAAAATCGTAACCAAAATGAGCATCGTTTCCACATAACTCACAAGAATACGTTTGGGGTTGTGGAGGTGGGTTGAAAATATTTGGAGAATCAATGAAAGAATTTGGATTTGAATCATTAACGAATGATGTTTCAACTTCATAACAACATAAAGCATAAACTTCATCCGTATAATTTCTTCTACACCGCTCATAAGTATATTTTTGACAATATAGACCACCAAACGGACCTCCACACTTGGAACAATTACGTGGGGTTTGTTGAGACGAGTCAGAGGTTTCATCATAAGAAATCGGATTAGGATCACGAACAAAATTATCTACGGAACTCACATTTGAACAACAATGTTCTCTATTATACAAAGCTCCACAAGACGAATATTCTTTAAACCCATACATGATGATAGAATTAAGGAGGGATAAAGAGAAGAATTAAACAAAATGGGGTTAAGAAGAATATTTATAGATTTTTCAAATAATACATAAAGAAAAGAAATAATAATAAAAATAAGAAAGAAAAATATATTTGGAAACCGAAAGTCAATAGTGCACGGTAGCTCTCTAGAAAACGCACAAAGAAGCGGAGGAGCGAGTAAGCGCGAAGCGTTTTAAAAACCTTCTCCTTTTGGGTCGAAGTTTGCAGGATCGATCCTCCTTATACCTCTCTTGCAGTTTGTTAACTAAAGATGAGCCAAAACGACAATTAACAATCGATTATTTTTAATATTAAATGAAAATAAAAATAGAAGTGTAAAATATTTTTGTATTTTTATATTTTTATACTAAGAAGAAAATATTCACAATTGAAAGCGATAACTTCACGAGGAAGGGTCTTCAAACACTAATCTTCGAACGAAACACGATAATCGTAACACACCTCTTCGGCAACGGCGCCAAAAATTGATTTGAATATAATAGCATATATAATATTATATCTATATCTATATATATCTATATATATCTATATATATATGTATATATATATATATATATATATATATATATATATATATATATATATATATTATATATATATATATATATATAACTAAAATATCAATTATCAATAATTGTATAAGATAAGTATTCCAAAAGGCTTCTAGAAGATTACTTTTATCCAAAGTAAAATCCAAAACCTTCTCGAGTCGTATCCCGACGAGTTGCGAATTGAAAATCGGTTAAGTTCGTGATCGCGTGATTTTAATGGTTTTAAAGATCTTGATTTGGTTCCTAATTCTACTAATGAAAACGCATAAAAACATGTAAACGCAAGTAACAATTAAGACAATTAAAAATTAAAGCTAAAAACGATAACGGGAATCCTAAAACGCAACTAAGTAAGCAAGTATATCAAAATTAAGCCCTACAAATGAAAATTTGATTTTTATAAATCCTAAATGACTAAAAATAATTTTCAGAAAAAGAATTATATTTTTTTGACTTTTATTTTATTTAATATGAATTAAAAACTAATTTAATCTAAAAATATTATTAAAAATATTAGATTGTTTATAAAATTCTAAAAAATTAATGAAAAGTACTTTGCACAAATCTAGACTTAGGAAAAATAAAACGAGAAAATAAGCTAACACAAATAAGCAGTAAATAAGCTAAATAGTCTAAAAAGCTAAAACTGAAAAAAACACTATATGAATTTAACGATGCAAGATATAAATAAAAAAGTCTCAAGGGCAGTTGGTTAAGTGTGTGTGGTGTTGAGGCATTTGTGTGCTAAGGGAGAGGTTACAGGTTCGAGTCCTGTGACCATCTCTTTTTGCAAAACATTTTAATTTATTTTACTTTTTAAGACAATTAGAGATAAATAAAAAATAAGCAATATTAATGAAGGGACTTAATGCAGAACTTATTAATAAGCTAGAAATAAGCTTATCCAAAATGACAGTTTTGCTTAATAACACTTGGTAGAAATTCAGCTAAGATAGCTAGGCTTTTTAGAACTGAATAAGCTAATAGACAACTGAGATGCTAATAACAGACCTAGACCTAAACTAAATAAGCACTAGGGGACTGGAAATAGGCAAACAAAATAAGTTGAAAATCAACTAAATGCATTAAGACAGTTTACTCTTAAAGGAGGATTCTAGGACTTTTAATACTTTTTAAGCTAACATTTAGAATTAATGAGCAATGGAAATAAGCTAAAAGGTAAAAACAAATAAAGAACTAGACTCAATTAACACAAATAAACTAGAATTAAGCAAATCAGATAAGATAATAAGCTAGAAAAGTTAATTGAAAATGAAAGATTATTATGCTTTGTTTTTGGCTTTTTAAAATGAAATGACAGATTTGCAGCTAACATTTAGGACTAAAAAACGATTTCCCTATTACCCCAACTATAACTTGGGGTTACTAACTACTACATAGACATCTATAATATGTCTATTACTAATTAACTACTAACTATGGTGTACACACACACCTTTAATATTCGACTCTCATCAATCGACTATGGTATGGATATCTTTTCTAAATGCCTGGACCTCCTTTTATAGCATAAAGAGTCCTAGGCTTACAGGGAAACTAATTAATATATTAATGAGAGAATCAATTAATTATCTTCTCATTAATATTCATTTTTATCTTATTTTGACCAAATCTTTATTTTCTTCTACATCTTGTAGAACTTCATGATGACAATTTTGGTCCTTCTTGTTTCCATCTTGTTTCATTCTTTTATTCACTTTGTCTCATCAAATCAAGAATCCCAACAATCTTCTCCTATTTGATGATGACAAAACAAACAAAGTCTCGTACGAACTTCATCATAAAGCCAAAGCTTCCCCTGAAGTTGAGATGTAATCATCTCCCTGAATGAAACAAGATGGAAACAAGAAGGACCAAAGTCGTCATTATAGGATTCTACAAGATGTAGGAGAAAATGAAGATTTGGTCAAAAAAGATAAAGATGAAAAGATACCAAGATAAACATTAGATGATTTACTTATTTAATATCTTTTATTAGTTTCCATGTAAACCTTAACCTCCTTATATGTAGATGGTTAAACATTTAATCAATAAGCTTCCCTTGAAACCAATATGTTTACCATATATTGAATCTCGAACTCTGTAGATTTTATGTAGTGATCACTGATGAAGAAAACTGAGTATAACGAATTTGATGAAGAAGTTGAATTTCCCAAACTTGTGTCTTATGTCTTGCACTATCCACGTGACGTCGAACTTATAAATAAATCTGTGAAATATAAGTAGACCGCAACCTCTTGACAAAATCCTCATCTTCTATGAGACACATACTAAGTGATAGCAAATGTGAGCATTGAGCACCATAAGAAAAATCACACACCTTTGCTAGATTTTGACAAGTCTTCGTCAACACCATTTAAGCACGAACAAGTTATCTTAAAAGCCAACCACAACTTTAAGATATGATAAGACACGCACCTGTGAAACCCAACTACAACATCAAATAAGCAATAATCAATTGTCTTCGTAATCACATCTTCAAATAATCTTTAAACCGAGCCATAAAATCAATAAGAATAAACTATTTGAAAAATAGTTCTGTCCAAGACCCAAATCCATCCGAAAACCAAGTACTGTCCGATATCGGACAAGCCTAGCAGTACAAATTGCTTTGTCGGATGACTCTGGCAGTATTAAAATCCAAGTGCAGCAGTACTAATGTATTTCATTTAGCGACACTTTATTCTGTTACTAATCTGTAGCTAAACTGTCACAAAGCACTTGACTCCTTCCTCCCATAGCAAATAGCGACACATAATCTGTCGCTGAACTGTTGCTATGCTGTCGCTAACTCTGGTCTCCTTCCTCCCATGTTATTAGTGACACATTTAACTGTTGCTGAACCGTCACCAACCTGTCACTGTTCTGTCGCTAATCTGTCACTAACCAGCAGTACTAAACAAAACAGCGAGCAGTATTAACATTTGTTTTCACTCAAACAGTACAAATCATAAAAGCCAGCAGTATAAACTCTTAAACTTCAAATCAAAACATGTGTAACTGCTTCCCCTTAAGTAAACAACGATAATAATATACACCTCAGCCAAACACGTTTGCATGATGAACCCTTAATATCTTCCAACCAATTAAAGCCACAAACTGCTTTCAAATAGCAGTACCAAATTTCCCTTTTGAATACAATAAACTCTACACAAACAGTATAAAGTGGAACAAGCAGCAGTAGCCTTTACGTGCCCAATTTTACTTTTAATATCTCTTTTGCAAAACATGAAGCTGCTTTCCTTTGTGTACGAACAGTAGCTTCCTTTTTCTTTTACCTTGAAGCCCACCAAACACATGCATTCACCAGAATTGATATTCAATACTTACACATTGCTCGAACAGTATCATAGGGAGACTGCACAAACACCATGTCTTCAAACAGTTGAGAACGGTTATAATATTCTTTAAGGCCCACAACAGCATATAATACGAACATGTAATACACACGTTATTTCCATAACTTAAAACCCTAAAAATCAGGGTTTCAAATATTCATTCATTATAACCGAATCTCTTTGTTTCTTGTATATCACCAAGCACCCTTTATGAATTAGGGTTTGCTTATCATAATAGAACCCAAAAACAAACCTGTTTGACCATCTGCTGCCAATACTTTTGCAAATCAACAAAGCTATCTGCTGCTGCTTCTTTGTTCATGATCTGCTATAAGTTTAAATTTTGTTAGGGTTTTGGAAACCCTAACCTGGTGCAGCGAATCCCTAGCAAAAACCGTTGTTATATTTGATGCGCTTTCTCTTGTTCACGACCAGAACACAACATAAATCTGCTGCTTCTTCTGTAACTTATCTTGATATATCAACAATCAGAACCTACTGCTTTTCCTTGTCACAACTGCTGCTAAAAACCATAAACATAAACACCATACTTTCTGTCTTATTTATCTAGGGTTTGTTACAAACCCTAGTTTCACCGAATTTACTAAAAACAGAAAATAAACACTTTTCTAAAACCTTGTAAATCCTAGATCGAGAGCCACATGGCTCTGATACCAATTGATAAGATCGTTTATAGCTCAAGATTGATTAGATCTTATATATCTAGGATGAACAATAACAATGATTGATAACACGCAGCGGAATAATAAAGAACACAATCAAAGTTATCACAAGGTTTTCTTTATTGAACGTTTCCCTATTACCCCAACTATAATTTGGGGCTACACCAACTAACTATGGTGTACTATTCGACTCTCATCAGTCGACTTGCTATCTAACTATTTAGACTCTCATTGGGAGAGCTCTAGTTTTCTATGGATGGATTTTCTAAATGCATGGACCTCCTTTTATAGCATAAGGAGTCCTAGGCTTACAAGGAAACTAATTAATATATTAATGAGAGAATCAATTAATTATCTTCTCATTAATATTCATTCTTATCTTATTTTGACCAAATCTTTATTTTCTTTTACATCTTGTAGAACTTCATGATGACAAATTTGGTCCTTCTTGTTTCCATCTTGTTTCATTCTTTTATTCACTTTGTCTCATCAAATCAAGAATCCCAACACTTCACTAAGACCAGATCCACACCACTTGCAAGAACACCGTTTACAACGTTCACCTCTTTCAACGGATCTTTATAATGAAAACAATGCCATTGGTCTAACGAAAATGTTTGGGGTTGTGAAGTTGGGTTGAAATTATTTGGAGAATCAATGAAAGAAGTTGGATTTGAATCATTAACGAATGATTTTTCAACTTCATAACAACATAAAGCACAAACTTCATCCGTATAATTTCTTCTACACCGCTCACAAGTACATTGTCGGCAATATAAACTACCAAACGGACCTCCACACTTGGAAAAATTACGTGGGGGTTGTTGAGATGAGTCGGGGGTTTCATCATAAGAGATCGGATTAGGATCACAAACAAAATTATCGACGGATCTCACATTTGAACAACATTGTTCTCTATTATACAAAGCTTCACAAGACGAACATTCTTTAAACCCATACCTGATGATAGAATTAACGAGGGATAAAGAGAAGAATTAAACAAAATTGGGGTAGAGAGGAATTTTTATAGACTTGTCAAATAATACATAAAGAAAAGAAATAATAAAAAAAATAAGAAAGAAAAATATTTTTGGAAACCGAAAGTCAATAGTGCACGGTAGCTCTCTAGAAAACGCACAAAGAAGCGGAGGAGCGGGTAAGTGTGAAGCGTTTTAAAAACCTTCTCCTTTTGGGTCGAAGTTTGCAGGATCGACCCTCCTTATACCTCTCTTTTAGTTTGTTAACTAAAGATGAGCCAAATCGACAATTAACAATCGGTTATTTTTAATATTAAAAGAAAATAAAAATAGAAGTGTAAAATATTTTTGTATTTTTATATTTTTATGATAAGAAGAAAATATTCACAATTGAAAGCGATAACTTCACGAGGAAGGGTCTTCAAACACTAATCTTCAAACGTAAACACGATAATCGCACACACTTCCCCGGCAGCGGCGCCAAAAATTGATTCTTAATATAATAGCATATAATATATATATATATATATATATATATATAACTAAAATACCAATTATCAATAATAGAATAAGATAAGTATTCCATAAGGTTTTAAGAAAATTACTTTTAACCAAAGTAAGTTCAAAAACCTCCTGGGTCGTTTCCTTGACGAAGTGTGAATTGAGAATCGGTTAAGTTCGTGATCGCGTGATTTGAATGGTTTTAAAGATTTTGATTTGGTTTCTAATCTTAAACTTCAAATCTAAACGGTGTAAAAATGCTCACCTTAAGTAAACAACGATAATAATATACACCTCAGCCAAACACGTTTGCCCGGATGATGCATTAATTATTTCAACCAGTTTAAAGCCGCAACTGCTTTCAAATAGCAGTACCAAATTTTCCTTTTGAATACAATGAACTGTACACAAACAGTATAAAGTGGAACAAGCAGCAGTAGCCTTTACGTGCCCAATTTTACTTTTAATATCTCTTTTGCAAAACATGAAGCTGCTTTCCTTTGTGTACGAACAGTAGCTTCCTTTTTCTTTTACCTTGAAGCCCACCAAACACATGCATTCACCAGCATTGATATTCAATACTTACACATTGCTCGAACAGTATCATAGGGAGACAACACCAAAACCATGTCTTCCATCAGTTGAAGTAAGGTTTAATAATTATTCTTTAAGGCCCTCAAAACATATAATACGAACAGGTATGAAACCACGTTATATCCATAACTTAAAACCCTAAAAATCAGGGTTTCAAATCTTCATTCATTATAACCGAATCTCTTTGTTTCTTGTATATCACCAAGCACCCTTTATGAATTAGGGTTTGCTTATTATAATAGAACCCAAAAATAAACCTGTTTGACCATCTGCTGCCAATCACTTTGCGAATCAACAAGATATCTGATGCTGCTTCTTTTGTTCATGATTTGCTTTTAGTTTTAATTTTTGTTAGGGTTGGAAACCTAACGGTGCAGCGACAATACCCTAGCAAAAATACCATTGTTATATGTGATGCGCTTTCTCTGTTCTCGACCAGAACACAACATAAACAATCTGCTGCTTCTTCTGTACTTATCTTGATATATAACTAATAAGAACCTTACTGCTTTTTCCTTTTTCAAAACTGCTGCTAAAAACCATAATCTTAAACACCATAGTTTCTGTCTTATTTTATTAGGTTTTGTTACAAACCACTAGATTCATGATTTTACTAAACAACAAAAATAAACACTTTTCTAAAACCTTGTAACATCCTAGATCGAGAGCCACATGGCTCTGATACCAATTGATAAGATCGTTTATAGCTCAAGATTGATTAGATCTTATATATCTAGGATGAACAATAACAATGATTGATAATACGGCGAAAATAAAAACACAATCAAAGTTATCACAAGGTTTTCTTTATTGAACGTTTCCCTATTACCCCAACTATAATTTGGGGCTACACCAACTAACTATGGTGTACTTATTTGTATCTCATCAGTTGACTTTGCTATCTAAACTATTTTAGAAACTCTTCATTGTAGTGCTCTTGTTTTTATGGATGGATTTTCTAAATGATGGACGTCCTTTTATAGCATAAGGAGTCCTAGGCTTACAAGGAAATCTAATTAATATCATCTAATGTGAGGAATCAATTAATTATCTTCGACTATTAATATTCATTCTTATCTTATTTTGACCAAATCTTTATTTTCTTTTACATCTTGTAGAACTTCATGATGACAATTTTGGTCCTTCTTGTTTCCATCTTGTTTCATTCTTTTATTCACTTTGTCTCATCAAATCAAGAATCCCAACACTTCACTAAGACCAGATCCACACCACTTGCAAGAACACCGTTTACAACGTTCACCTCTTTCTACGGATCTTTACAATGAAAACAATGCCATTGGTCTAACGAAGATGTTTGGGGTTGTGACGGTGGGTTGAAATTATTTGGAGAATCAATGAAAGAAGTTGGATTTGAATCATTAACGAATGATTTTTCAACTTCATAACAACATAAAGCACAAACTTCATCCGTATAATTTCTTCTACACCGCTCACAAGTACATTGTCGGCAATATAAACTACCAAACGGACCTCCACACTTGGAAAAATTACGTGGGGGTTGTTGAGATGAGTCGGGGGTTTCATCATAAGAGATCGGATTAGGATCACAAACAAAATTATCGACGGATCTCACATTTGAACAACATTGTTCTCTATTATACAAAGCTTACAAGACGCAACATTCTTTTAAACCCATTACCTGATGATAGAATTATCGAGGATAAGGAAGAATTAAACAAAATTGGGGTAGAGAGAATTTTTTATAGGATCTTGTCAAAAGTAATACATAAAGAAAAGAAATAATAAAAATAAGAAAGAAAAATATTTTTGGAAACCGAAAGTCAATAGTGCACGGTAGCTCTTTAGAAAACGCACAAAGAAGCGGAGGGGGGGTAATGGACAGCGTTTTAATTAACCTTCTCCTTTTTGGGTCGAAGTTTGCGAGGATCGACCATCATTATACCTTCTTTTTGATTGTTAACTATAGTTGAGCCAAAGCGACAATTAACAATCGGTTATTTTTAAGATTAAAAGATAATAAAAAAGAAAGTGTAAAAATATTTTTGTATGTTTTATTTTTATGATAAGAAGAAAAATATTCCAATTGAAAAGCGATAACTTCAGAGGAAAGGGGTCTTCAACACCTAAATTTGCAAACGTTAACACGATAATCGCACAAACTTCACAACGGCAGTGCGCCATAATTGATTCTTAATATAATAGCATATAATTAAAATTTATATAATATATATTATATATATAACTATAATTACCAATTATCAATAATAGAATAGATAAGTAATTACATTAAGGTTTTAAGAAAATTACTTTTAACCAAAGTAAGTTCAAAAACCTCCTGGGTCGTTTCCTTGACGAAGTGTGAATTGAGAATCGGTTAAGTTCGTGATCGCGTGATTTGAATGGTTTTAAAGATTTTGATTTGGTTTCTAATTGTACTAATGAAAACGCATAAAAACATGTAAAAGCAAGTAAACAATTACGACAATTAAAGAATTCAATAAATTAAGCACGTAAATGTAAACGAGAATTAATAAAACACGACATTTAAGCATCTAAATCAAAATTAAGTCCTACAAATGCAAATTTAATTTTTGTAAATCCTAAATGACTAAAATTAATTTTTAGAAAAGTAATTATATTTTTTTTATTTTTATTTTATTTACTATTAATTAAAAACGATTTTAATCTAGAAAATTAATTAAAAATTCTAAACTAATTCTAAAAATCCTAGAAAAATTATGAAAAGTACTTATGACTGCTTAGAATCTATTAAAAATGTAAACTAGAAAAGTGGCTTAAAGAATAAGCAGTAAATAAGCAAAATAGTTCGAATAAGCAAACTGGCAATATTACTATAAGAATTAACTAAAACACACTCTAAATGAAAAAGTCCCAAGGGCGAGTTGGTTAAGTGTGTGTGGTGTTGAGGCGTATGTGTGCTAAGGGGGAGGTTACAGGTTTGAAACATGTGGCCACCTTTTTGCTACAGTAATTTTTATTTTTGAAAACTTTTTGGGAAAACTAAAAGGACACCTTAAAATAAGCAATAATTATAACTAGCACTTTTTATGAAACTTAATTTGAAGATCAGAATAAGCATTTGAAAATGACAGAATTCCTTTTAAGCTTTTATGAAATATGGCTAGAACTGTTTTGACATTTAGAACTAAATAAGCAATAGAAACCTAATAAGCTAGAAATAGAACCTAACCTAGACCTAATAAGCAAAAGTGAAAAGGATTAGACTAATGGAATGAGCTTAAAAGCTCTTAAAAGCTAAAAACAAGAGACCGCCTTAAACTAGCAGTTTTAAAAGGAAGGATACCCAACTTTGAGCTGAAATTAAGACCTAATAAGCACTTGTTGGGGTGTTTATGCTGTGGTTATTGTGGGTGGTTTGTGGCTTGGAGTGTAGTGGTTGTTGTGGGGGTATTTGTTGTGTTTGTTTGGTTGGTGGTTGGGGGTTGGATGTGGTTTGGGGGGTTTAAGAGGGTGTAGACCAAAAACAGTTGGAGTTTGGCCTCCAAAGAACTCATTGAAACAAATTTATGAAAAATGGCTTAGAAATAAGCTTGAAAAAGGACTTGGAAAAGTGACAGTTTAAGACCTAACTAACCTATGTTTTTGGATTTTTTTTTCAAGTTTCAGAAATGCAAAATGCAGCCTTAAATTTAAATAAGCAAACAATGACTAAAACTTAAAATCAGCTCAAACAGATAAAACTTGTTGAGACTTGAAAGACTTCAAGGACACTTAAGGTTTCTACTGCATAGGTACATAATGGAAATTATACTAAGTAGTTAGTACTGGTAGTATAAAGTTACCACTGCTAGTTACTACTGTTAGTATAATATTAGTACTGTTAGTATGAGATTACTACTGCTAGTAGAAGTTAAGACTGCTCAGAGTTGAAGACTGAAAATATGCTAAGTTATTAATGCTGCTAGTATAAAAGTTACTACTGTTAGTATAACTTAGTACTGCTAGAGTAAAGTTACAACTATTAGCATAAAGATTAGTACTGCTGGTACTTACTACTGCATCTTCCCCTATTTGATGATGACAAAACAAACAAAGTCGCGTACGAACTTCCTCTTAAATAGAGAAGTTGAGATGTAATCATCTCTCTAAATAAAACAAAATCTTCAGTGCTTCCCCTTGACTTAAGATCTCCTTGAACATGTCACCACACATAAATAAGCTGCAAATCAATAAACTTGTAATCTTCTTCCCCTTTTTGTAATCATCTAATAGAGGTCTTCTGTAGAAATGCAACTTGTAAACATGTCCCCTCAAGTGGTGCATGTAGATGGTTAAACATTTATTCAATAAGCTTCCCTTGAAACCAATATGTTTACCATCTCTTGAATCTCGAACTCTGTAGGCTTTATGTAGTGATTACTGATGAAGAAAACTGAGTATAACGAATTTGATGAAGAAGTAGAATCTCCCAAACTTGTGTATTATGTCTTGCACTATCCACGTGACGTCGAACTTACAAATAAATCTATGAAATATAAGTAGACCACAACCTCTTGACAAAATCCTCATCTTCTATGAGACACATACTAAGTGATAGCAAATGTGAGTATTAAGCACCATAAGAAAAATCACATACCTTTGCTAGATTTTGACAAGTCTTTGTCACACCATTGTAAGCACGAACAAGTTATCTTAAAAGCCAACCACTTCTTTAAGATATGATAAGAACATGCATCTGTGAAACTCAACCACAACATCAAATAAGTGATAATCAACTGTCTTCGTAATCACATCTTTAAATAATCTCCAAAACGAGCCATAAAATAAATAAGAATAAACTATTTGAAAAATAGTTCTGTCCGAGATCCAAATCCATCCAAAAACCAAGTACTGTCCGATATCAGACAAGCCTAGCAGTACAAACTGCTTTGTCGGACAACTCTGGCAGTATTAAAATCGAAGTGCAGCAGTACTAACGTATTTCATTTAGCGACACTTTATTCTGTTACTAATCCGTAGCTAAACTGTCGCTATGCTGTCGCTAACTCTGGTCTCATTCCTCCTATATTTTTAGTGACACATTTAACTGTTGCTGAACCGTCACCAACCTGTCACTGTTATGTCACTAATCTGTCACTAACCAGCAATACTAAACAAAATAGCGAGCAGTATTAACATTTGTTTTCACTTAAATAGTACAAATCACAAAAGCCATCAGTATAAACTCTTAAACTTCAAATCAAAACATGTGTAACTGCTTCCCCTTAAGTAAACAACGATAATAATATACACCTCAGCCAAACACGTTTGCACGATGAAGCCTTAATATCTTCCAACCAGTTAAAGCCACAAACTGCTTTCAAATAGCAGTACCAAATTTCTCTTTTGAATACAATGAACTGTACACAAACAGTATAAAGTGGAACAAGCAGCAGTAGCCTTTACGTGCCCAATTTTACTTTTAATATCTCTTTTGCAAAACATGAAGCTGCTTTCCTTTGTGTACGAATAATAGCTTCCTTTTTCTTTTACCTTGAAGCCCACCAAACACATGCATTCACCAGCATTGATATTCAATACTTACACATTGCTCGAACAGTATCATAGGGAGACAGCACAAACACCATATCTTCAAACAGTTGAGAACTGTTATAATATTTTTTAAGGCCCACAACAGCATATAATACGAACAGGTAATACACACGTTATTTCCATAACTTAAAACCCTAAAAATCAGGGTTTCAAATCTTCATTCATTATAACCAAATCTCTTTGTTTCCTGTATATCACCAAGCACCCTTTATGAATTAGGGTTTGCTTATCATAATAGAACCCAAAAACAAACCTGTTTGACCATCTGCTGCCAATACTTTTGCGAATCAACAAAGCTATCTGCTGTTGCTTCTTTGTTCATGATCTGCTATAAGTTTAAATTTTGTCAGGGTTTTGGAAACCCTAACCTGGTGCA
Organism: Tanacetum coccineum; assembly: GCA_026074375.1. Taxonomy (NCBI): domain Eukaryota; kingdom Viridiplantae; phylum Streptophyta; class Magnoliopsida; order Asterales; family Asteraceae; genus Tanacetum; species Tanacetum coccineum. The sequence continues at coordinate 21,940 of BQNB010000588.1, read as the reverse complement.
GCGAATCCCTAGCAAAACCCGTTGTTATATTTGATGCGCTTTCTCTTGTTCACGACCAGAACACAACATAAATCTGCTGCTTCTTCTGTAACTTATCTTGATATATCAACAATCAGAACCTACTACATTTCCTGTCACAACTGCTGCTAAAAACCATAAACATAAACATCATACTTTCTGTCTTATTTATCTAGGGTTTGTTACAAACCCTAGTTTCACCGAATTTACTAAAAACAGAAAATAAACACTTTTCTAAAACCTTGTAAATCCTAGATCGAGAGCCACATGGCTCTGATACCAATTGATAAGATCGTTTTAGGCTCAGATTGGTTAGATCTTTTATATCTAGGATAAACAATAACAATGATTGAATATGCACAACGGAATTATAAGAACACAATCAATGTTATCACAAGGTTTTCTTTATTCATATGTTTTCCCTATTACCCCAACTATAACTTGGGGCTACACCAACTAACTATGGTGTACTATTCGACTCTCATCAGTCGACTTGCTATCTAACTATCTAGACTATCATTGGGAGAGCTCTAGTTTTCTATGGATGGATATCCAAACCAGACGCCTGATAATCTCTTTATATAGAGAGATTTCAAGGCTTACACAAGAAGATAAGAACAAACAATATATTTAAAACATTTAAGAATATCTTCTAATATCTTCTGTATCTTAAGAATATCTTCTAATATCTTCTGTATCTTTATCTTTATAAGGAGATCTTCTGAAATCTTCATCTTTATCTTCATATTCTCCACCAGCTTGAAGATTTCTGTAATTACAATTTTAGTCCTTTTGTTCATTCTTATATTTATTTTGTCTCATCAAATCTAGAATCCTAACATAATCTATCTTAGGGATTAAAACAATGGTGATCTTGTGAAACCCTATCCCATCGGGACTTTACCCACTTACTACTTGATGGCATTTTATATACTGGTACTCCACTATCCAAGTCTTTACCAATTGATTAAGAATGTACTCGTTGGGTCGAAGGGTCGCCTACCAGTCTAACTAATCTCACTAATCTAAAGGCAAAGATAGGACATTATTTGTGATGCTATTGGTCCAGATATATAAAATACAATATGGAGAGCTATCCCAGTATCTAGATCACTTGGTCAGTCTTACTAGACCCAGTTGAATGATAGGTCACATATTCAAGCACATAGACAAGTATGAGGTGATAAACATAATTAAACAATCAACGATAAATTAAGCAATCGAGATTAAACAGACCAAACATTGAATCTTCATTAAAATGACTAATACCTGAGGATATTAGCCCATAACCATTGTAATAATACAAGTATAATCAAACAACCAAGGTAAACTAACCGAGTTAAAGAACGATACCAAAAATCGAATGATTACAAGAGTATATGAATTACACGGCGTCTTCTATGGAATTAGTTTCAATGCTTGACCTTGGCTGCTCTTCGTCTCTTTAGAAAATTGACTTTTATGTTTATGGTATAGAGAATATGATTAGGCACACTGAAAACTCTCTTTTAAGTCTTCTATTTATAGTCTCTGAAAATGAGTGGATACGCCATATTGAGTGAGGTCAATACGGCGTATTAGGGTGTATTCCTTAGAGTGCGCGCTACGTTCATAATCAATCAGTAATAACTGTCTTCAGTCACATTTAATGCAGGATCTTTGATTGTTTGACCAGCTGGATATGACGTATGTATTCACAAGGATACGTCGTATTGGGTATTGAACTTACGCGTTTTCTTATGAAGTCTAGGCGCTGATACGTCGTATCTTCTTTCATGGATACGACGTATGTAGTCAGAAATAAGTAATCTTCAAATATCATTATTTAAGCTCCAAAATGTGCGCCTTTTAGCTTGTCTTCACAATGTACTCCATAATTACTGCAATTAACAACTTTAAGCAATTAAGTAACAATTCTCGCAATAATTATATAAAAGTATGTAATTTACTTGGGATAAATGATGCTATAAAAGTAACGTTATTTGATGTCATCAGTCTTCTTCTAGGAGGCTCAAGGACAAATTTAGTCACAATCCTTGCATGAGTAGCATGGACTTGCCTTGCTACTTCCTCTTCTGCAGCTTTAGTTAAGCTGATAGATTTACCTAATTCCAAAGCCACATCTGGATCAGGAATGATGTTGTCAGCTACAGAGATTGTGACTTTCTTCTTGACCACTCTTCTGCTAGCAGTTTGTTTTCTAGCAGGTTCAGGGCTTGATTCTTTAGATATATCAACAGTTGCTTCAACAGTATCTGCAGTTTTCTTCCTATGTGAACCTTTTCCTCTGCTCTTCTTAGGAGGAATTTGACCAGTGGAATATTTAATGAACATCTGATAAGATTCTGATTGCTTAATCTTATCATTAAGCATCATATCAGGAATATGTAGTCTATATTCTTGATAGTCTTCTCCAATTCTGACAAACTTAAGTCTACTTACAATACCATCATCCTTGATTGTATGATAGTGTTGAAACTGTAGCTTGGAGAGAGACTTGTGTTGTGAGAGGAAGTGATTGATGATAACTTTGGTGAATCTTAGGAATGGAATAGTTTCATGCCTTGATCACTTCTCCTTCCTGTGGTCAATCTGGAAAGCAATGTCTTTCCAATTCAGCTCAGGATAGTCAACATTTTCTTTGTAGAACATGCCTCACAGTATGTTAATTCTGGATTTTCTAAGTTTGTCATTGCCTGCAGTCTTCCTTGAGAGACACTTGTTGATAATGGCTGCCAGAGTTCTCCATGGCTAATGCATGTGATCCACATACATGCTAGTATACTTGTGTAGTGGACCTTTGTAGCTAAGGTCAATAAGGAAGGTGAGGGTAGCTTCATCATCGTATACCTCAATTAATTCTTCACCTTCAGCTCTTGGACATATATCTAGAATCTTTCGAAAGACTTCAGCATTGACAATGCACTTCTTGTTGGCGAAAAGGAATTCATAAGATTCTGAGTCTTTAACCTTCTTGATATTGTACCAGAATTGTTGCATAAATCTTTAAGGGGCGTCTGCAGAGATAGTGAATGCCTTGAAGCATGTGGAGTTCTTGATCATATTGTGAAAGCTAAAGAATCGTTGTAAGCTCAGATTATTTAGATCTATATCTAGGAAAAATAACAATGAACATTAAAGAATGCATAGCGGAAATAACATAATAAACAAAGTTATTTTGACAAGGTTTTTCATTCATATTATTCACTATTCTCCCTAATTCTAGATGATCAATTCTAGAACAGTTACTCTAACTAGTAACAGGATTAATGAAACATTGATCTTGAGGCTACAACATTAGGAATAGCTATGTTTAGGTTTCATGCAAACATGACCGTGTTACCACGTTTGAAGAATAGTCAACTAAGGTCAATAGTCAAAGTTAACTAATGAAGTTAACCTGACATTTCCAAGAGAGCTTAGGACACACATTCAAATATAGGAAAAGTAATACATATTTAATCATGGCAAGTTGTGAAATATGACACCATAACCAAGTATTACACAAATTTTAGAAAATTTAGGCAGAGTTTCTTTTCATAAAATGACATATTTCGCTTGATTTATGTACCCTGTCATGTTTCGCATAGAACATGTAATTTGACATATTTTGCTGAGTTAAAACATGTTTTGCATGGCAACACCTAAACATATTTCTGATGACTTACATGTTTTGCATGACCTGAATCAAAACATATTTTGCATAGACAAAGCTTTACATGTTTTGCTTGGTTCATACCTAACATGTTTCGCTTGGTTCATACATAACATATTTCACATGCATTAAATCATTATTAACTAAGGGTTTTTCCAATCAAAAACCTTAAAGACTTAATTCCAATAATCACACATTAATCCTAAGCATCTCAGTATCTATAAACGCGAGAATTAGACAACAAACGAGCATCCCAAGATAATTTTTGAGCCAAAACAAGGAAGATCACATAGCAATCTCTATAATGAACTTCTAAGGAACAAATATCATGCACTAAGGACTAGAAACAATTAACCAACTCATGAAACACATCACACAAACCTTCAAAATATCATATTCAAGATTTTTGAACCTAGGATACTACGATTCCAAGCAAAGGAGAACCTAAGGGACAAAAACTATTTCTAAAAGAATAAGAGAGTAACATTGATGCTTCTTAACATAAACCTACAACTAAATTTACATCAACACATGTTTCGTATCATTCAACCACAAAAAAATCTACTTTTTACTTAAGAACCCTAATTCGATTTTTAACAATTTACGAGTGCAAAAAAGAGATTTAATCTAATTCCTATTACTAAGACAACGTTAAAGGATTACTAAACGTATAGAAGTGTACCTTAGATCTTTAAAACAAGTTTTGAATTTGGAGTTATGATGCTAGCGAAATGTGTTTTAGAGAGAAAAGGTGCGTTTAGATTTGTGAATAAGAATGTGTGTGTGCGAAATGTGTTATCCCAAGAGGTATAACCGGCTAAAGTTTGAAAATGACACAAATGGTCCTTGTAGTTTATGTCTTCTTCTATTTTCTTATTCAAACTAGTATTAAGTCTAAACATTTTATAGAATTTAACGCATAATACCCCTAAAGATGCAAAACTTAATTATCTTTTAATCTTATCTTTGCCATTTAGAACCCTGAAAAGTTTAAAACCAATAACATCTTAAGGACCTTTTAGAGTTAAAACCTGATTTTAACTCCCCTTTAAAAAAAGATAATCCAATTATTGTTAAAAAAACTTATTTTTTTACTTTTATTGAGAATGGACTTTTTGAAGAGATCCTTTTTGAAGGAATTTTGACTATTTCTTCTCCTTCTCCCCCTCAAATAATGTCTCGTTTTCTATTAAAGAGCGTAGACCATTGCATGAGCGATAGATATTCTTTATAAAAGGGTAAGTCTTTTCTGATAGAAGGAAACGGAAGATGATATAGATTATTTTTTCAACAACAGCGACGGGGCGGGGGCAGACGGGCTGGGCGGCGTGGACGGGAGCCTCTTGCGCTGGACATGGGGACATTAGGGGTCCACGTCAGCCGGAGGACGTAGGTCTCAGGTGTTGGTAGGTCTGTAGGACTAGTTTCTATAGACTCTAATTAGACACTAGTCTATGTGCTGATATGGGTGACACACTAGAGCACACAAGCCGTACTACTTATTTGAAGATTTTATAGATCAGAATAGGCCCGTTGTGTGACGCAGGAGATAAATCATAAGTCTCTTTGTCTTGAACTTACTTAATGTGTATCATATCTCATATCTCACTAAGCTCTGGTAACGGTGGCCATTGTTGGCACCCGGCTGTAGATGTGGATTGTCTTGTGAAATCTGAGAGGCGGCGCGGGCAGCGCGGACGGTTGGTTTGTTCATGAGGGGCGGGGGGTGGTTAGTACACACATCATACACAAAACAAAGAGAATTTGATTGTGGTTGGGGGTGTGTGTGGATGAAATTGGATATTTTATATTTTAGAGGGTGGGGGTGGGGTTTAGGATGTCTTCTCTATCTCATATGAGTCTACACATTGTTGCTTTAGATCTATCATTACTCACTATAATATACTTAGAGAGGGTTACATACACTACACAACCAGAGACATCAGTAGGGGAGTTATATACTACTCTCAGAGGTATTATACTTCAGAGAAATATGTGGACATTCTTGCCTAGATGCTCATCTGATTCTCTATATCTTTTCTATTGGGGTTCTCTCATTTCTTGATATGTCCTATAGTAGGGTCTCTCTTAGGGTATATGTGGTATGCTGAGCGGGGGTGCGACGAGAGAGGTGTATCTTTCTCTATTGTAAAGGGGTGGGTGTTTGTAGGTAGTTGAGAGTGTAAGGTTGGGTAGTAAGGGATAGTTTTTGTGATAGAATGGGTAAGTTTGGTTTGATGTTGGAAATTATATAGTACGTAATTGTATGAGAGTTAATTATTATATGTAGTCTTTGGAGTTATTGGGATCGTTTTTATATTGTAATTTAATTAATAATAGTGGTTTGTGTTTGTGGGTTATATTTTTGTTTATCTTTATGTTTTATATTTTTGTATTGCTTTTTGAAAGTGTATTGTAAAATGAAAATCTTGGTTTTTTATTTGCTTATGCATAAATACAGAAGATTTGTGAAGAGTTTACCATCATTACTCTTCCTCTTCGTCTGTCAGCTTTTTCAGAGTCTTAGGAGACATACTTCTCATACCAAGCTTGTTGATGAGAAAGTCAAGTCGTTCTCGTGCTAAAGGCTTAGTGAAAATGTCTGCCAACTGATACTCTGTTCTGATAAAATACAGCTCAACCACCCCGTTCTCCACTTGATCCTTGATAAAGTGATGTCTGATGTCAATATGCTTGGATCAGGAGTGTTGGACGTTGTTGCAACATAAAGCAATGGCACTTTTGTTATCGCAATACAAAGGTATCTTGTTGAACCCAAGGCCAGAGTCAGTTAATTGTGATCTCATCCAAAGTATTTAAGCACAACATCCTGACAAGGCAATGTATTCAGCTTCTGTACTAGATATGGTGGTGCTCTTCTGTTTCTTTGACGACCAACTCACTAATCTGTCACCCAATAGTTGCATACTTCCAGACGTAATTTTTTTGGTATCTTGGCAACCCGCATGGTCAGCATATGCAAAAGCTGTTAGAGCAATGCAAGAATCCTTCGAATACGAGAGACCCATATTTATGGTTCCTCTTAGGTATTAAAAGATTCGCTTAACCACATGTAAGTGCTTTTAGGTAGGCTTTGCTTGATACCGGGCACACATGCACACAGCAAATACAAGGTCTGGTATATTGGATGTGAGATACATAAGGGTTCCAATCATTCTACGATAACGTGTAGGATCAACGGATTTCCCTTGCAGATCTTCATCTAGTTTGGATTTCTCTACCATTGGAGTATCCACTGGGTCGCAAGTTTCCATACCATATTTTTAAGTGATTCAAGAGCATATTTGGATTGATTTAAAAAGATGCCTCTAGGACTCTGTGAAATTTGTAGTCCAAGAAAGAATGATAATTTGATTATCATTGACATCTTGAATTTTGAACACATGATTTTTGAAAATGATTCACAAAGATCAGGTTTAGTGGAGGCAAAAATAATATCATCGACATAAATTTGTACCAGTTATATGTCTTTGCCTTTTCTCTTGATGAATAATGTAGGATCAATGGTGCCATTTGAGAACTTTTGGGAGAGTAGAAATGATGAGAGCAAATCATACCAAGTCCGTGAAGCTTGTTTCAAACCGTAAAGGGCTTTCTTAAGCTTGTACACATGGTTGAGATTCTCTGGATCTACAAACTCGTTCGGTTGACTAACATAGACCTTGATGTGTGCTAAAACACACATCTTTATAACTCCGTAAAACACTATAAAATGGACAAAAAATGCTAAAATATGCTTAATTATATTGTAAATATGTTTGTTTGGTATTTTTATGTCTTATAGGTATTATGGATTGAAAACAAAGCAAAAACAGGAATTATCAAGCTCGATTTGATCAAGTTTAATTATTATTCAAAGTCAAGACGATGTCGAAAATATTCTCCGAGCATGCCATTGGAAAGAGCACGATATTCGAGTCCAACGATGCCTTCATTGCTTATTGGGCTGGCCCGTAACCCATTTATATGAGTCGGGCTAGCCGTATTAGAGCTAATCCAAGACAACCCATGATCATGAGCTCAAATTCAAATTCAAGCCCAAGGAAAGTGATAAGAGATACGGTCCTAAATGAATCTACCTTTTCCCAACACTTCTATTTCTTTTATGTGGCCCAATTTAGAAATGAAAAAAAATGAAATGAGGCCCAAATCTGTTTGGAAGGGAGTTATAAAAGGTGTGGAAAGGTAGCAGGTCACGCACACTTTTTTTGTTGTTTTTCTATTCGTATTTTTTTTTGTTTTATTGCTAAGCGTAGGGTAGGATCGTATAGTTAGGAGTAGTTAGATTTTGATCTTTGTTATTCGTTTTCATCTTGACTTTCTGTAATCGATTAGTTACTAATATGTGATGAATAGATCGATTGTGATTCCGGATTGGTTTTGGTTAATGATTCGTTCGGTTTAAAGAGCTCTCACAGGCTATTTAGATTTCCAGGTGTTGGTTAATGAATTTAAACATTTGTTATAGTTTATTCGGTTACCAGTTTCGAATGGGTCATGCGTTGATTTAGATTTTTGCCGTTCTTTGATGAGGTTTTGTTACAGCTTTTAAGAATAGTGTGGAGTTATTTTGTTATTCAGTTGCAGCTTATTTTTTTCCAGTTTTTGAAGTGGATTTAGACCAGATTTGGATATGGTTGTCGTTCGGAATGTTGTTATTTGATTTTGATTGGAATTAATCGGTATTAAGTTTTAAATATAGTTATAGGTTTGATTGGTAATGGCGTGTATGGAGCGGGTCTCATCTCATCTCGCCATTCTACATCCCTCATCTCATTCGGTTATCTCTTGCTTTTTTACTTCTTTATTTTTATCTATGTTTATGCTTTTTGCCATGTTTAGCTTCGAGATGATCATTGTTGCGTTATTTGTTAATTTTAGCTTAGTTATAATGTTTAGCGAGTAGTTTTGTGGTATGCTTTTTAAGTGACCGTGAATAGTGAGTTAAGTGTGGATTAAATAGTAAATTGTTGATTAATAATTTTCGAATTATTTAGATTTCTTATTTGAATATTTCGAAGGGCAAAAGCTGGAGAAATAATCAAACATCAAATCTAGTAATCAATACTTATATAAGATATCATTTTCAAAATAGACCAACGTCATGAGAAAATAATATTTTTACGGGTATTGATTCATCATCATTTTAAAGTAATTTGTACCAAAATAAATGATTGTTTTCAATATAAACCAACGTTGTGAGCAAACGGTTTTTAAACGGGTACTAATTTATTATTATCTATTTCTTTCACAGTTAATGATCTTTTCGCCTCACTTGGCAAGCATATCCTCTTTTAGTTATACCGTAGTATTATTATAGCTTATTATTATAAAATTAGTATAATTCAAAACCAAAATCTAAAAGATAATTAAGCATCAAACGACAAGCATTAACGTAAATTTCAAATTCAATTCTCATTGGGATACGACTCCAGAAGATTTAATAATTACTTTTCCTAAAGTGATTCTTATTTCTAACGGGATACTTAATATTATATACATACGGCTAGTATGTATTTATACGATATCAGAATGGCGCCGCTGCCGGGGAGAGTTGTACGATTTTTACGTTGTGTTTCGAGTTAGTGCCTTGAAGATCCATTCTCTTTTGAAAGTTTATTTTCGTATCTAAAAATATAAAAACCAAAAATATTTTTATATTTTATATTTATATATTAATATATGAAAAATATCAAAAATATTTTTATATTTTATATTTATATATAGTATATTAAAATACCAAAAATATTTTTCTTTTATTATTTTTTAAAATAAAAAAAAATAAATAAAAATATTCTCCTTTAATCCCTCTTATTTATTTGAATTATAATCTTGCTTTATCCTCTTATCTGATTTAATTCTTTGACATCTCGATAACCATTTTGGTTGCTCGGGTGTGGAGGTCCGTTATTGGGTGGAAACTGTACTGTGTCTGTAGCAATTAGAGTCCGGAAATGAGTTTGTCTATGACCCAAATCCTTATTCTTATAATGAAACACGCAACTTCTTCAACCAATCTCTACAGCACCAATACAAGACATACTCGTGTGAGTTGTGTGGAGATAGAACTTACTATGGATTTGATTGTCAAACATGGACCCCGCTTGTCTATGAGCAGGACCCGTGTAACAACCAAAACTTTAGTAATGACCAATCTTCATATTATTCTCTGAGTCAGCCATAACAGTTCAACTGTTGTGAGGTCTGTGGAGGTCCGCACTTTAGTTCAAATTGTCAAACTAGGAACCCGATTTTCCATGAACCCAATTCTTATAACAATTTTGGTGGTGCATGTAAATGGTTAAACATTTTAACAATAAGCTTCCCCTGAAACCCATATGTTAACCATTTCTTGAATCTTCAATTCTGTAGGCTCTATGTAATGATTACTGATGAAGAAAACTAAGTATAACGAACTTGATGTAGAAGTAGAATAACCCAAACTTGTGTCTTATGTCTTGTACTATCCACGTGACGTCAAACTTATACCAAGACCAAAATATAAGTAGATCGCAACCTCTTGACAAAATCCTCATCTTCAATGAGACACTGAGCACAACAACGTAACTCCTTACAAGTGATAGCAAATGTGAGCATTGAGCACCATAAGAAAAATCACACACCTTTGCTAGATTCGTCAAGTCTTCGTCACATCGTTTCTAGGCACGAACAAGTTATCTTTAAAGTGTAACACCCACTTTAAGATATGATAAGAACACGCATCTGAAAAACTCAACTACAACATCAAATAAGTGATAATCAATCGTCTTCGTAATCACATCTTCAATAAATCCCAAAATAATATCCTTAAATCGTTTAAGAATAAACTGAAAGAAATTCAGTTATGTCTGAGATTCAAACGTGTGTGTCATCCGATATCGATCAAAGCTAGCAGTACAAATAATAAACCAGCAGTACAAACTTTCAATGAGCAGTACTAACCTTTAACTGGCAGTATAAACTTTTTGAGCCCAATACTAGCAGTACTAACAATCAAGTAGTAGTATTAACTTACTCCTTATGGTAGTACTAACAAACATAAATCAGTAACATCATAAAGATACCTTGGCAGTATAAACGAATTTATGAACTTCGTTTTCCCAAACTACCATATACCACAATATTCATCCATTTACTCAATCAAACATTCCTTTTCAAGTCACTTCATGGCCTGCTCCATAAAACCCAAAGCTGGCAGTATTAACAATGATGCCCAGCAATAGTATCGTCCATATTAATGCTAGCAGTATTAACATAAATATCATGAAGCAAACTAGCAGTATTAATTCCATATGACCACTACTCGCAGTACAAACACACAAACCATACCTAGCAGCATAAAGAAGGCATTGGCATTACTAACCATGTTCCAGCAGTACTAACCATGTTCCAATAGTATTAACTTGGAACCTCTATACCTGCTGTTGCTTGATGTTATTAACACCTAAACGCCATACCTTTCTGCTCAAAACACCAAAACAGAAATTTGCACCTTCTTTTCTTCAAGAACACGATACCAAAAACCTTGTAGATCCTAGATATCATGAGCCACGAGGCTATGATACCAATTGTAAAAGCTAAAGAATCATTGTTAGCTCAGATTGTTTAGATCCATATCTAGGAAAAATAACAATGAACATGAAAGAATGCATAGCAGAAATAGCATAATGAACAAAGTTATTTTGACAAGGTTTTTCATTCATATTATTCACTATTCACCCTAATTCTAGATGATCAATTCTAGAAGAGTTACTCTAACTAGTAACATGATCAATGAAATATTGATCTTGAGGCTACAACACTCATTCTAGACGTTTACAATGAACCACGCGCCTAGAACACACACACACACCTTTAGTCGACTACATTTTATGTGCACATTAAACTATGTGTCTATGATCTCTTTATATAGTGAGATCATGACTTACAAAGGAAGTTAACATAAAGATATAAACAAGTAAATCTTTTAAACATTAAAAAATATCTTCTGTTATCTTTATCTTCTTAAGGAGATCTTCATCTTTTGATATCTTTGACCAAATATTCTATAATTCTCCACCAGCTTGTAGAATTCTAATCTGCTAGATTTAGTCCTTATGTTTCATTCTTTTATTTATTTTGTCTCATCAAATCTAGAATCCCAACACACATCAATTATGACTTAAAATGTTTCTTCCTTCTGATGCACAATGGTTTCCAGTCTAACATTGATAGGGCTTATCTTGACCCTTTTAGTAGATGGAACCCATTTCTCATCACGAGCAGTCACTTGTTGAGTTTCTTGTGGATTCATAATTCTGCTTAAGAAATAGCCAATACAGTTTATATACACAACAGATATATTCTACTGACTAATTTGGTTATCCTTGATGATTTGATAGATTTAGGAATATGTTATGATTAGGTTTCATGCAAACATGTCCGTATTAATACACTCTAAGAACACAGACAACTAAGGTCAATAGTCAAAGTCAACTGATGAAGTCAACTAGACAAGTCCAAGAGAGCCTAAGTCAAATTATTCAATCAGAGGGAAAATAATACACATTTAAACATGGCAAGTTATGAAATATGACAAAAACAAACAAGTTTCACACAAATTTAAAAATTCCGGGCAGAGTTTCTTTTTATGTTTTGACATATTTCGTATGGAATGTGACCTGTTATATTTCGCACAGAATATGTACAAAACATATTTCGCACAGAACAATGTATTACATGTTTCGCACAGAATATGCATTAAACAAATTTCGTACAAATCAATGTAATACATGTTTCGCACAGAACGTGTTTCACACAAAGAGCCTATAACATATTTCACACAGTTTTAGGCTTTACATATTTCGCATGGTTTATAATTCCTAACTTAGTTGTTGACAGTCTTTAAACATTCAATATCCAATCATAATCATCACTAATCACTCACAAGCATTTCAGATTCAATAAACACAAGATTTAAGTCACATTTAGAGCTCGATAATGACAATTCAAGTGAAATCAAGAGAATAACATTTACAAAAGCAGTCTAATACCATATCAAGTATTTACGCACCTAAACTCAATCTTTTCCGAGCAAAAGAGATTAAAGAAAGCAAAAACGTGTTCCAATAGCACAAGAAAGCTTATATGATGCTACTAAACGCAAACCCATAACAAATCAAGCATAAACACATGTTTCACATCATTCATATACACTAAAATCACCATAAGTCAAGCATACGTTAAAGATAGCCAAAACTGTTTCACACTAAGCTTAGACGCATCCTAAATATCAAAACTCCTCAACTAATTAAAGAAAACCTCAACTTTTTGTCTTTCGAGTGTAAAAAGGAGATTTAGTCTAATTCCTTTTACCTTAATAATGTTAAAGAGTTAACAAACAACTTAGAAAGTACCTTTAAGATTGAAAACAAGTTTTGTTTTTGAAGGATGATGCTAGCGAAATGTGTCGAGAGAGAAAAAGGAGTGTTTGGTTCGTGTATAGAAAATGTGTGTGCAATTTGTGTAAACAAAGTGTTATAACCGACCAATTTTAGAAAAATGGCAATGGTCCTTGTTGTTTATTATTCCTTCTATTTCCATTTTAACCTTATTTCTAAGTCTAATCAAGTTATAGAAATGACATATTAAGCCCTAAAGATGCAAGCTTAGTATTTAAATCCTAGATTTTACCAGTTAGACCCTAAAAATTAAAACAAATAACATCTTAAGACCAATTGAGTTACAAATACATTAACTCCCCTTTAATTGATGATCTGTTATTGTTGAAAACTTTTCCTTTTATTCCGAGATGACTTTTGAAAGAATTTGAAAATTTCCCCCCTTTAAATAATGTTCCATTTTCTATTTAAAGAGTTGTAGACATTGTTTGAGTGATAGAAAATTCTTTTAAATTCTTTTCTGATTAAAAACTTATATGTTTAATTATTTTTCAAAAACAACACCAATAAAAACAAGATTTCTCTCGTTTGTCATAAATAAATGGACTGACACTTACACTTATTTGATAAGGAAGCACGGTTTGTGTTGCAAAGTAAACACAAGTCGTTGTATGAATTTGAAGTAACTCATACCCGAGAAAAAATTACTTCCCGCTGTGAGGTCAAGTTTTCTTTTTAGCGAAATACTTACCTTTAAATTGAAGTCCATGTTGCTATCTGAAATAATAGCAAGCCATATGACATGTTTTGAAAACAGTTTGAACTTCTGCTCGAACTTCATTTACAGCCTCATATCATTATTGAATGACATTTCTAAGGCCGTAAATGTTATCGATTTTCAGAAGACATGTCATGAAAACATATTTTTGTATTTTCTGATTTTTTTAATTTTCTATTTTATTTTTATGGGTTTTATATTTTTCTATTTTCTTTTTATAAATTTGTTTATAAAAATGAAAATCTTTTTGGGTTTTTCTGGTTTTCTTTATTTACATATAATACATAGGATACAAAACAAGTTACCACCACTACTCGTCCTCTTCGTCTGCCAGACTTTTCAACATTTCAGGAGACATACTTCTCATTCCAAGCTTGTTGATAAGAAAGTCAATTCATTCTCATCCCAATGCCTTGGTAAAGATATCTGCCAGCTGACATTCTGTTTTGACGAAATACAGTTTAACCACCCTATTTTCCATTTGCTCTTTGATGAAGTGGTATCTGATGTCAATATGCTTGGATCGGGAATGTTGGACGTTGTTGCAACATAAAGCAATGGAACTTTTGTTACGCAGTACAGAGGTATCTTGTTGAACCCAATACCATAGTCAGTTAATTGTGATCTCATCCAAAGTATTTGAGCACAACATCATGACAAGGCAATGTATTCTGCTTCTGTATTGGATATGGCGGTACTCATCTGTTTCTTTGAAGACCAACTCACCAATCTATCACCTAATAGCTGCATACTTCTAGATGTGCTTCTTCTGGTATCTTGGCAACCAGCGTGATCAGCGTCTGCAAAAGCTGTTAGCGTAATATAAGAATCCTTCGAATACCACAGTCTTATATTAATGGTTTCTTTTAGGTATCAAAAGATTCACTTAACTGCATGTAAGTGCTTTTTGGTAGGCCTTGCCTGATACTGGGCACACATGCATACAACAAATTGAAGGTCTGGTCTACTGGCAGTCATATACATAAGGGAGCCAATCATTCCATGATAACATGCGGGATCAACTTCTTTCCCTTATGGATATGCATCCAGTTTAGATTTCTCTACCATGGGAGTATCCATTGGGTCACTGGTTTCCATACCATATTTTTTAGTTATCTCAAGAGAATATTTGAATTGGTTAATAAAGATGCCTCTGGGACTTTGAAAAATCTAAAGTCCTAGAAAGAACGACATTTTGTCCATCATCGACATCTTAAATTTTGAACACATGATTTCAATTTTTTTTTCACAAAGATCATGTTTAGTGGAGGCAAATATAATATCATCTACATAGATTTGTACCAGTAAGATGTATTTTCCTTCTCTCCTGATGAACAATGTCAGATCAACAATTCCTTTGGAGAACTTCTGGGAGAGTAGAAACGATGAGAGAAAATCATACCAAGCCTTTGGTGCCTGCTTTAACCCATAAAGATCCTTCTTAAGCTTGTACACATGGTTGGGATTCTCTGGATCTACAAACCCGTCCGATTGACTAACATAAACCTCCTCACGTAATATGCCATTCAAGAATGCAGTCTTCACATCCATTTGATAGACGACCATGTTCATGTGAGCAGCAAATGCAAGAAAGATACGGCTGGCTTCAAGTCGTGCAACTAGAGAAAAAGATTCTTCAAATTCTATGCCTTCTTCCTAATGATATCCCCTCGCTACCAACCGAGCTTTGTTTTTCAACACACCTCCTAGTTAATCTAATTTAACCTTGTATATCCACTTCAAGGTTATAATCATAACACAATTCGGTCTAGGTACATGCTCCCAAATTCAAGATGTTCAAACTTATTGAGTTCTTCTTGCATGGCTTCAATCCAACAGGATTCCATCAATGCTTCTTTATAACTCTTGGGGTCAACGAAAGAAAGGAAAGCATCATAATAACATAACAGGGCTTCATTTTGTAGTTGATGTTGAGTGGAGATGGGTCTAGAAGGATTGCCAATTACGTTATCAATCGGATGATCTTTGGTCTATTTACTGATGTGTTAAGGTGATTGAATGATCGAGTGCACATTATTTGGAATAACAACCTGAGAAGAGGATTCTTCATAACTTGGTTCTGGAATTAAAATACCAAATTAGGGATTATTATCCATGTATGAAACTTCAATATCATGATTCGCTTCTTTAGCACCGGGAGCAATAACATGCGATGGGGATGCTTGTGGAGTTTGAGAAGTACTTGGTGATGGTGCATCTTGATCAACTGAATGTTGAGGAAGGTGAATCGGTTGAAACAACATAAACTAGAGCAGTAACTTCAGGAACTAGATGATCAATACATGGTGGAGGATGGAAGTATTCATCAAATAACGGTTGAAGCTGTGTATCCCAGTCATCTCTTGTTGGTGGGACAAAAGGTGTTGAAGAAGGAGGTTGTGGCACGAGTCCTGAAGTGAGTGTTCCAGGAGTGATTTCATGAAGTGCGGGTCCTGAACTACTTTGTTCAGAAGCCATCATTGTCAGCTCATCAAAGTCTATATGAATTGTTTCCATAATAGCGCATTTCTCTTTTCAGGATAGTCATGATATAAATTGTAACACCAAAGTCAACTAAGTCCCGGATATCACAATTATTCTTTCTTAAGTTGTCGAAATGGAAACACCTAAGTCAATTAAGTCCCAAATGTAGACATTTCTTCCTGCAGGATACTGACTATTTAAAGGAATCATCATACCTATGTGTACCTCTTTTATCAAATATTTCTACTTCTTTTAAGAATAAGCTTAGGGATTGACCGTTTGAAAGGGAAGCATTTATTTATCATCAAGAATTTTTTCTCCACATTTTAAATAAATAAACTCCAAACACTTCCCCCCCTGGGGAATCAAATGATGCAATACTGGCTAATGAGTGAGATTCTCTTCCTACATGTGATTGGAAAATATTGCACCCCAAAGATTCAACACAGCCTAGAATCAAAAAAGCTAACCTCAAAAGGACGAAAAGAAACCCCCCCCCTAACCTCAAGGGGGAAGCTAAGGACACTATCAAGTATACATCTACTCCTTCCCCCTTGCTGGTTTCGACACGTCGGAATCAGCAAAACCTTATACGCATACATATTCGAGATTGTGTTTGAAGAATTGATAAGCTTAAATCAATTCCGTAAGAATTAACTTCAAGGCATTTAAAACTATGAAAGTATTTCCAAGCATTCCTAAGTCTTTTACAAACTATGAGGTGTTGGCAATATTGATCGTCTGTAGTTTAAAGCCTGAATTCACTAAGTCCTTCTAATTGTATGAATAGTATCCGTTGATGAAGATTGATCAGAAGGAACTTCTAGAATTAGAATACCAAAGTACGGATCATTATTCATGTGTGAAACATCTAAGTCATGATTGTCTTCTTCAACATCGTTAGGAATGATATGAGATTGAGTTTCGGGTGTAGTTTGAGAGTTACTAAGTAATGGTGCATCTTGGTCAACTGTTGTTGAGGAAGGTGAACCGGTTAATGCAGCGGGTTCTGGAGTAACTACTTCATCAATTGGAGCAATGACTTCAGGGGCTGGGTCATCAACACTAGGTATAGGAATGAGTAATTCATCAAGCAGCGGTTGAAACAAAATATCCCAATCAGTTCTTGAAGGTGGTACAAACGGTGTTGAAGGAGGAGGGTTTGGCACGAGTCCTAAACTGATTGTTGCAGGAGTCATTTCATGAAGTGCGGGTCCTGAACTGCTGTGTTCAGAAGCCATATGACCATTTCATACAAATTGAGAGACCAAGTTAAACCGTATTGATCACATTTGATTCACTATTCTCCCCTTCAAAAATTGCATATGCGATTGCCATTTTTGATCTAGTGAATTAGAATACAAGCTAATGTACGTTGATCCACTTAATGACGGAACGAGCATGGGAAAATATGAAAAATGTTGATGAGAATGGTCGAAAACAAGAAGATTTCTCTTCTTTTGAAGATAAAGCGCACTGAAGCGTACACCTTTCTTTTCTTTGAGGAACGAGGCCTAAAGTGTTGTCGACAGACGCCATAGCAGTCTTTTTAATCATTTGTGTACATTTGAAGATGATCCCTGTGAAATGTTGACTTTATGGAGAAGTTCATGGCATGGATCATCAAAATATGCACGTTGTTGTTGTTCTTTAACACCTTGAGCACTGTTTGGAGACTGTTCTTGTTTGTGAATCCCCTGAGGCACTTGATTCTTAGACATCAACTTTTTCAGCAACCAAACTCTAAGTCTTTCCTTTTTAGGATTAAAGGGTGTACCTGCACTTAAGTTAAGAGTACCTGCACTGACATTAAGAGTTTGTTCGTATTCATATGGGTTAGTGATATCTTCATTTGAACTATTTGGGGGTTCACTATCAAGCTTGGTTGTGCTAGAGGTGATTTTATTTCCCGTTGGAATCCACCTAAGACCAGCAGTCTTGAAAATTCTACCCATCGGTTTCCACCAAAGACAAGATCTAGGAGTAATTGGTCTCTCATGCACAGCGAAAGACTTATCAGGAGAAGATCTATGTCCTGTAAAGATCTGCCTACCAAGTTTCTGAGTATGACTCTTTTGATCTACGGGTTTGTTACTATTTCTGGTCTTATAGGATTGAATCTTAGCCCGTGAATTCACCTCCTTTAGGAGTTTTGTTATACAAGCATCATGATTTGCGTTAAAGACACATTTATGACATGTAGAACAAATAAAGTGTTTGGAATCTGAAAAAGGAATAGAATTCCTAGAGTGATCTACTATAGGCACAACGCTTGATGTTACACAACTAATCCTAGATACAAACTCCTAGTTGTTTGATTGTTGCTCCTAGGTTTTGGTTTGTGATCATTAGTAGTGTTTTGTAGCCTAGTAGAATGCATTACACTAGATTCTGAATTCCTGCCTTTTTCTTGTGTCTTTTTCTGAGTTTCTTCTGGATAGTGATTATGAACCATGTCATTTGAACTAAATCTTGGCATGTTCTTAGAACTATTCCTAGATGAGCTAGATGCAATCATATGATTAGGTTTTGCAAAAGCAGATTCTCTTCCCTTAGGCAAATAATGTTGAGTGACTGGTTTTGACAAAACGTTATTCACATCAACTTGGGAGGCAAACCGTGGTTTTGAAAAATTAGGTCGTTCAGATTTAAACGCATTCGGTTGTCTAACAACTGATTGGTTTCTGGGTGGTTGTAAAACCGGTTTCCCCAAGATTGATGGTTTTGCAAACTTAGTATCCACGCTATTTCCTTTTAACTTTCTTAATTCGTTTTTTAACGCTACATTCGCAAAAACCTTTTCTTGAATCTGAGCCTTTAAATCAGCATTTTCAACAGTCTTACTATTTATTTGAGCAATCAGTGAATCATTATGGTCTTTTGTCTGATGTGTCTTTTTTATAGAGTCGTAAAGATCTTTGTAAGTCTATTTCAAATGCTCATTTTCCTTATGCAACTTCTTATTCTCAGCAAGTAATTTAACCACACTATGTTCCAATTCGATATTGATTGTTTCAAGTACCTTAATTTCCTTTTTAATCTTGGCTTTATTACTTGTTTCATTTAAAATTTGACCATGTTGCCCATTTTTCAAAACTTGATTTTGATATTTAAGTTCCATGTTAACACAATGTGTTTCCATTCTTGAAAAGTCTTTTTGAAGTTGGGCAACGGTCTTTTTGAGAGAATATTTTCAGATTCGAGAAATTGGTTTGAAAATTTAGTTGTTATGTTATCAAATGATGGATCAAGCAAAGGACATGAAACTTGACATTTTTTAGCATCAACATTCTGGTCAATCTCTCCTCCCCTATGACTCATATCTGTTGATTTAGGAATGGTATTTCTATCAACCTTTTCCAACAAATATGTGTCATAAACGGATTCAGATTGCTCAGAATGTTGTTGTTCATTAGCAAGTATATTATGTTCAGCAAACAGTTGTACCTCAGCCATTGGCTGTTTGTCATTCACGGAGTTGACATCTGCATCCTTAGCATGTGTATCTTTCCCGGATCTGCTGCTTGAAACATGCCTTTCTGATTCTGTCTCATTGCTTTCCGTAACAACCAAATTAGCGTCCAGTGTTTTACTTGAATCATCCTTTCCCTCTTTTGACTGCATCCGTCTTTCATTCACCCTGTTGTCATACTCTCGTGTATGCATTGCTCTTTCATCAATAGACTTCTTGACAGATTCTATGTGTTGTATCAATATATCATGGAATTGTCGAACCTCGATTTGAGTGTATGCTAGAAAGAACATGCGTATTATTAGGCCTTCATCATCAAAGAAATAGTATCGGAAATTGAAGAACCGCTAAAACTGCTTCTTGAGTACTTTAAAAGCATCCATGGATCCAGTTTCTTGAAATTCTTCTTTGTCAAGTTGTTTTTCTAGTTGATCCAAGTTTATGAACATTGTTCTTGTGAAAGTTTGAACATCTTGCTCAAAGAGTGTTGCAAATGCCGTTCGAGTCCTCCCTCGATGGAAGTTCCTTTTAAGTCGTTGTTTAAAAGAGCCTTAAGGTATGAATGAAGTAGTCGAAATGAAATCATGAAACTGTCCTTTGCTTTGTCTTGCATTTGTTGCAACTGATGCATCTCTCTCTCTCTTTAGAATTTGAATTCAAATGTTCCATTGAAACTCGATGTGTGAAATTTATGGATCTTAAGTAGATTAAGTGATTTTATTGTAGTTTTGACGAAACAATTAACGTTCACGGGATTTTACAAATCTATGATTAAAATCGAGAAAAGAATTAAATCTTTTGCGGAATTTTACAAAATCAAGAAGAAACCATGAAGCAATGATTAATTGTTGTGAAATCGTTGTTGTTGTTGAAGAACTTGAGCATTTGTTGACGAATAATGAGCAAAAACGATGAACGATGCACAAACTTTTAACTTAAAATAAGTATCGGTTGATTAAAACTCAAATAAGGACTAACGGTGCTATTACGTTTCACTTTGGAGGACTGACAGGTTGTTTTAAAAGAATAAGGACTAACGGTGTAAAATTGTTTCAAGTATGAGGGTTAACAAGCTAACAAAGGATGAATGGTGAAATGTCTTGAAATCCAGGGGCCTAAAATGCTAATTTCGAAATAAGTTTGAATTATATTAAGAAAGAACACGCCCCTCCCTTTTACTTTTCTTCTTCGTTGGAAAATTTCTTAAAAAATGAAATGAAAGTGTTTTAGCTTTCGCGGAATGGTACGGTTATCGTCGATAGAAAATAAATACACTACGTTGATCGAAACGAGTTCACGATCACAAAGGTATAAGTTATGAGTCCCGTAGATAACCGACACTCGAAACCAAAAACCCAAAAACTAATTCAAACGTGTAATTTTTTGTTCCCGTTGAGTTGCTTATTTAGTTCGGTTTCTTATAAAGTTTGTTAGATCGGTTCCTTCTAAACTTAACTAGTTCGGTTCCTTCTAAACTTTTTACTTGTTCGGTTCCCACGAGCGTGTTACTAGTTCGGTTTCTACTAGCTTTACTAGTTCATTTCTTCTAAACTTGTTAATTGTTCAATTCCCATGAGCTTGTTACTAGTTCGGGTCCTACTAGCTTTACTAGTTCGGTTCTTCTAAACTTGTTACTTGTTCGGTTCCCACGAGCTTGTTACTAGTTCGGGTCTTGGCTTCTTGCTAGTTCACCACAATTAGATCGGTTCTAACAGAATATCAAACACCTTGTACGTGTCTTCTTTTTCTCTTCGTTTCAGCCATGTTTTACTTTGTTTCGTTTCACAAAACGTGACCACAAATAATATAACCAAACCAAAAAAATATAAGCTTTCTTTAACCAAAATAAGCTACGATGTATAGCTCAGATAAGCCCAGAAAAAGTTTCAAAAGAATCTGTGTTTAAACCCTTAATAAACCACGATAAGAAGCTAAAAAATAAGAATAAGCGTAAACTTAAAAGTTAACAAATAAGCTCACGATAAGCTTTTGAGAGGCTGTGTAAAGCACAAGTAAGTCACGTGTAAGATGAACTAATAAGCTAGTTTATTAGTCGAGAACTAAAGCATAAAAGTTTTAGTTTGACGAAATAAGTAGACTCAAAGAGACTCAAACAAACCCAATATTCAAAC
>BQNB010000587.1:81138-165819 GCA_026074375.1 Tanacetum coccineum | reverse complement strand
TCACTAGTCACCCCTTTTAATCTGTTTTTACTTTGTTTTGGCTAAAAAGCTCTTAAGAGCTTATTTTCATAAGCTCAAAAAGCCCCTAAGGGCTGTTTGTTTCTCCCCTGGTGCTGAGCACCAAAAGTAGCCCCACATTTCTAGCTTATTTGAAATTAAGCTATAGGTTTTAATTGCTTTTTAACATAGCTTATAGGTAGGCCTATTAGGAATAGCAGCTTATTTCACTTAGTTAGCTTATTAAGGTAGCTTATTTTAAGCTCAAAAGTCCACTTTTTCTTTTTTTTATAAACTGTTAGATTTAGCTTATTTTCTCCCCAGCTTATTTTAGGGCTTAATCTAGGTTCCCTTAGCTTATTTAGGACTCCCTTAGGATTAAGTAGCTTATTCCATTAGTTATAGCTTATCTTGAAGCCTTAAGCCCCAAAAAGCTCTGAAAAATAAGCCATAAGCTTTTGAGCTACTGTCAGCCCAAAAGCTCACACTTCTGGCTTATTCTTTGAGATTCAGCTTATGTGCTTGTTATGAAAAATGTTCCCTATAAGCCCCTGAATAAGTTTGCTTTTTTAAGTTTTGGCTAATAAGCACTTTGGACCACATTTGTTAATCGGGGTCAAACTCAGGGACCATTTGTGTAAATTTCAAATTTATAGTTACCTTTGTTAGTCCCTATAGTTAGTTAGCCTGTTACTTCATTAGTCCTTGTTGCTTTACTCTGTTAGTCCTCTAGTTTAACAGCTGTTACTCATTTAGTTAATTAAATAATTAATTTAGGTTTAAATCTAATTAGTTTAATTACTTTTATTTAAAACAGTAAAATTTGGGCATTTTTATATTTTTAGAATTGTTAACTTTTTCTTTATTTAATTTGATTTTTTTCAGATTTTTTATAGTTATATTTTCTGACTTTTTATATTTAATTAGTTTTAATTAGTTTTTAATCTTAGAAAATTCATAAAAAATCCAAAAATTAATAAAAAAATATTTTTCTTTTTTATAAAATTTTCTTTTGTCATTTAGTATCTAGGAAAAATATAAAATTTAGTATAGGCTTTATTTTTCTTAAATTTCAGTTTTAGACCCGTTT
The DNA here is from genome assembly GCA_026074375.1 of Tanacetum coccineum. Classification (NCBI taxonomy): domain Eukaryota; kingdom Viridiplantae; phylum Streptophyta; class Magnoliopsida; order Asterales; family Asteraceae; genus Tanacetum; species Tanacetum coccineum. The sequence continues at coordinate 164,732 of BQNB010000587.1, read as the reverse complement.
TACCGGGTGCGTTTTACCGTTTCTTTTCGTTTTACATTCAAACGACCTCCGTTTTAGTTCTAGTTTTCTTTATTTTTCAAATTAAGTTAATTAGAATTTAATTTTGATTTTTAATTTAATTTAGCATTTATTTTCTTAATTTTTAGTATTTAGGGTTCCCTGATACCTTTTCTTGTTCCCCGTATTTAATTTAGATTTAATTTTAGGATTTCCCTATAACTAATTTTGTTTCGTAGAATAAATTAGATTTATTTAATTAATTTTAGTTGTAATTATATCAGTGTTATATATCTATTTCTCCATCTGTCAATTTCTCATCAAACCGGATAATTCTCATATTGCCGCTCGTTGGGACAAATACGACCCGGGTATATCTCTTCGGAATCTTTTTATCCATTGATTTGTTCTTATATATTATATATATATACCGTTCATACGAATCTTCTCTATTATTTCTATTTAGGGTTTTAGGCAAAGTTACAAACCTAATATCTAAGGGGTAACTTATGTAAAAGCCTAAAACTAAAATATCTATATATGAAATGATGTATATGAAAGTTGAAAAGTGGAGGGGGTTATTAGGCTTTTAATAAACCTGTTAGGGTTATATTTTAACCCGGGTGTCCCTTTCTTATTTTTGTCGCCTCTTTCTATGTTTGTGGAGTTCGTCTACTTGTTAAAGGCTTGGTTCTCTCCTGCGTCTATTGTCTGTGGGTTTTTTTATTCCGCCGACTGAGATGGCGGATTGTAATCGGCTTTTCTCCTATGTGGTCGTAACCACGGATTCCCGGATTTGATTTTGTGTGAAATTTGGTTTTTGTTAACAAAAATTGGGGATCTTGATAAAAATCGCCGCAAGTTTGGGGTTTTTCTTTGGATAGTCTAGAATCAAATGATGATTCCAACGGGTTTGAATATCGAATCTTCAAAGAGGTGTGTTCGTTCCCCTTTTTTTGATGTTTGATTTTTCGTCCGTTTTGAGATGACTTTTGTTATCCAATTGTTGTTTTTTTTGTTTGAATCTGTGAAAAGAACAAAAAAGATCTAATCCGGTTGCCTAACCCTTAATTGAATTTTCGGGTTATGTTTTTTCGGTTGTTATACTTGTTATTGACAAAGAGTTTGCGAATATTGATATCACCTTTGTTGCCAGTGATTAATCACTTGGTGGCAATCGCTGGATTCGTCTTGTAATCGTTTGACAAACACGAAATGATTTTGATTGTGTTTGGTTTGAATTTACAAACTGTTTTTTGATCCGAAAAAATTTGTGCGGTTTCTCTTTGATTCAAAACAAGAACACAGTGATTTCTTAAAAACGGTATATGATGATTTGGTTTAATCAACCAAAAGCTCTGATGCCAAATGTTGGATCTAATCTAAACTTGAAATCAAAATATACCAAAATAATCTTGAATCTTAAATCTTTATAAATCTGAATCTGTCATCATTGTTTTAAGTAATCGGTTACTGTTTTCTATACAATGAAAGGGTTGCGAGTATGGTTGTATTGGTTCGATTGAACCATGTGTCTTTCGGTTGTAAAAATAACTGTTTTTCAGTTAATAATGTTTTACAGTTATATAATCGCCGTCTTGTAACTGTCTTTAACAGCGGGTTGTGATTACCCGATTGATTGGGTTTCGGCCCAATAGCTAAAAGAAAAAGTGTCAAAACTTGAGAAAAATAAGGAAGTTGATCTCGAGTGTACAACGTGTCAAAAGATTAAAATTAAATGAGAAACTAAAAGAGGAAGCTTCTAAGCTAACTTAATTCGAAAAAAGCACTCGCTCACTTAAGGAAATGCTAAGTTTTCAAACATCATCCAGAGATAAATCGGGTCTAGGTTTTAACTCATTTGAAACATCAACAAGAGGGACTAAGCAAATTAAATTTGTAAAATCTCAAACCTATGAAATAGAAGGTGACGGTCCCGTAAATATAGGGGATGGCCCCCAGATTGTCCAGCTGGTCCCTAAAATAAATTAGGGACCGTCTGACTCCTTCTTAGCAAAGGAAAATTTTGTTTCATTTTCAAAATCAATGTTGGGTCCTAGACCAAAACATATAATGGTAAATAAAGTTAAAGTTCTGATGCTAGTGATGATGAGGTTTAAAAACGTTTTTTTAAAAACTTATTTAAAACCCTGGCAGTTGGATTTACAAAACCGGATTTCAGGTAAAAAAACTCACTCTTAGGAGAATTTATAATTTTCATCTCGGTCTAAAACACCTCAACCAAGTGAAATCTTAGTCAACAAAAATGTCAATACGTTTCTCTTATAACTCTTGAATACACTTCAACAAGTATATGCGTGGGGATTTTATCCTTCCATTCTAAATCCCAACTAAATGCAACATAATGCAAGGGATCAAAACATTGTTTAATATGGTGCTATGCGTGTTTTTGATGTCTATCATTTGTTTAATACTAACAATTTTGGACACATGAGATATCGAGGACCAAATGCTTGAGTCAATATGAATGTAAATAGATATGTTTGGGAATTGATTTGGACCCCGACGAGTAGATCAAGATAGTTGGATGCACTAAACACATGGACGGACATCGAAAGCTTTTCCTCCACTACATGGCATATAATGGATCTGGTAAACATAATCTTTGTCAGTATTCTATGCGGTAAACATCATTGCAAAGGTATGATTTCTCATGGACTCTTAAAATATTGACATGTTGAGCATGTAGATAATTTATGATTTAATTTGCTAAGTGTTACTCAATATCGTGATTAATAAATGTAAGGGTAAATGTTAGAGCCAAGATAGTGAAATAACTAAGGATTTTGAAAGGTGGTATGTGTTTAATTACAACTACCTTTTGCCTATAAACTAACGAGCCTAAATGACTAATACGGACATAAATGCCAAAGATATGGTGGTGGTTTTGCTATTTGTACAGTGCATGTTAACAAATATTCAAAATAAGGACAAAACGAAGGAAAAAAGGGACAATACATAGCTCGGAATGGAAAAGGTAAAAACGTCATAAGTTACAAAAAGTCCAACAGTCCAAAACCGAAGCGAAACGAGAAATCTCTTAATGGACCACCCGCACCCACTTAATGGGCGGGTCTGCCCAATTATGCTCACTTATTAAATCAAAAGCCTTAATTTCCAATTTTGTAAATTACATAAGCCCAAACCCTTTTTTATACTTTACACCGGGCCCAAACAAAGCCCAAACCATTACACCTTTACCCATATTACACTGTTAGTCTTGTTATAACAAACACCACTTATCAAAAAATGGGCTGAATCTGGCCAATTTTCTTATATCATTAACCACAAAAGGACCACTCTTTGTACTAAACTAAACAAGTTTTGCGCCAAACATTGCATTTTTGTGTCTTCTTACACCTCTGTACCCTGCAACAAAACAAAACAATAAACATCCATCCCCTCCTCTCAACCCCACATCACTTGGGTCAATTTTCACACTGCTTGGGCAATCCCATAAACCCTCATCCGTCCAATGAAGAAGACAAAAATAAAGCGTTGAGATCGTTTGGCTTGGAGAGCACTCATAATGGATGACTATGATGAAGACTTGAAGCCTCTCTCACAACAAACACAAGACAAGAAGCTCAAGCTTCATTTGAAGTCTATAAATAGGACTGAAAGTCAACAGTTGAAACCATCTAGTGTAATTTTAATTAGGAGTAGTTTGTAAAAATAAACTTGTTTTAATTATTTTCCAGCTTAATGTACTGAATGTCTTTTAAATTTCAAGCAGTGTAATCCTTTTATGTTTTAATGAAATTTCAGTTTTAAGTGTTTATGCGCCTGTTTGTTTTATCTTTAATGCAATTTCATGCTGAGTTGTGTTCTTAAGTCGTCTCTATAAAGCCCCCTAATAAGCTATGAACCTATTATTCATGAAAACTTTTCACAATTGCTTACCTTTTAAGGTTACTAGTTCATTAATGCAATTGGTTTCATGCATTTTTAGAGTAAGGAATTGTGGATGCCTTGATTTAGTGCTTCTTGGGGGATAGCTATTAGGTGTGTTATAATCTGAATTTGGTGTTTAAGCTCTTACCAAAGGCATTGGACCACTTGTAAGTTCCAAATTTCCATTTTTAAGTCAATTTTATGCTTTTGCTTGAATCTACTTAATTCTTAGTTATTTGTGTTGTTTCTGCTTCATTTGTGCTTAATTTATCTTATTAATGCTTTTTGAATATAGTTTGAGGCTTGTTGTTCTTTGTTTTAAGCTAAAAGTGCTAATTCATAAGTTTAAGGAGTGTTTGGGATAGTGTTAAAAATTTAAGTTCGAAACTGCTATGGCACTTTGCGGTTCTTAATTTACTTTGCTTAGGTTTAAATTCAGTCATATTAGTGATTTAGAATAGGTTTAAGGCTAATTTAAGAATTTTTAGAGGATTTCTAAAAAGCTAAGTGCTCGCTGTAAAGGTTTTGTGTTTTAATTCTCTTCTAGTTTTGATTTTGAGATTTAAGGTTTAAAGTTTGGTGTTCTAAGCTAAAAATGCACTCTAAATCCAAGTTAAAAATCTGGTAGTAGAGGTTTTTACACTTTTTAATTGGTCTATAAGAAAATGGGTCAAAACAACCTTTAATTTCAAGCAATGGGTCAGATTTTGCCCATTTTGATTATCAAATTTAGGCTAGTTTAAGTAAGAATTAAGGTCTGAATTTCTTAGCATGGTTAGTTAGTTGTATGAGCTTGTGCTGGAAGCAGCTTTCACAAAGCTTATTTTGATTAAGCTTTGTAATGGGCTGACAAGAAGCTGTTGGGGCACTTTAAGTCTAAAAATCCAAAGATGGAAAATATGTGTGCTTTTGGGTTCATAATGTGCAGGAAAGGATATCAAAGGCACAAAGAGCAAAGACAAGCAAAACCGAAAAGAAACGGGAAAAGACAAGTACTAAGAGAGAGAATTTGAAGCCATATTTCAAAAAGCCGGATCAAGACATGTGGACGAGAAAAGTCAAGAAAGACAGAAAAAGGTCAAAGTGAAAAGATCATTTATACCTTTGAAGAGGATGCAAAAAGACCTAAAATATACCTTTGAGGCCTTCTTAATCCATTTGGATCATACAAAAGCCAAAAATGAGCCAATATCAAAGCCCATTTTCCTGTTTATTGTAAACTACAAGGGCCTATATGTCAATTTTGGAAGTCATTTAACACTTATACTTTGAACAATGAAAAGAGGGGAGGCTAGTTATGCAAAATTTGCCAAAGTTTTTTTAACACAAAACGTGGTTTCGGTATATTTTTCCCCCCTAACCGTTGCAAACGAATTTTCCGCCAAACCCGAAACAAGCCCAATCTTCCCAAACTCTTCTCCCGTCTCTTCCAACTCACCCACCTCGTATTTACCAACTTCCACATCATTTTGCACACGTGGCAGCCTCCTATTGGTGCGAACACCTCACCAAAGACATCCAACGGCTAAAAATCAAGTTTAAAGTGATCAAGGGCTTGGAACGATTGAAGTTCTCATCCTCTTTTCATCCTCGTCTATAAATAAGAGCTTGTATTTTAGTTTTAAGAGATATAGTTAGAGTTAGTTCAATTTTTCTTTGTAATTTTCTCTTTTCAATTTACGTGTACTGTTCATCTTTTCAATTGAGCTTTAAAAACTTTCAAAATTCAGTTGTACTCTTTGTTCTTATCTTGTACTAATTTTCCTAAATCAATAAAAACTAATTGAGTTGTGTTTCATATTTGAAGAGTTACATGTAATAAGAAGTCTTTAAATATTAAGCTTGAAATAAGCCAAGTGAGTTATTTTTGTTTTCTTTAGTTCTCAAATTGTTCAAATTTTGTTAAATGTTTTTCAAATATGTTTTTGTCTATTATTGTTCAATATTGTTCATTTGAGTTCAATTAGACTGAGTTTGGAAGCAATGAGGAGTAATAAGCTCAATTTAGCTTATTGAGCTTAAGCTCAATTTAGCTTATTGAGTTTAAGCTCAGGTTTTAGAGGCAAGGTGCCATTTAGGTTTTGATTTGAAAGCCATTCACTCAACAAGAGTGGCTAGAGTTCAGAGACTACAACTCAAAGGTTTAGATTCATGATTTTGATTTCAGCATTCATTTAGCTTAATCAAGTTGCTTATTGCATTGTCTTTTTGTGATTTAACCTGTTCAATTTAGCTCAGTTAACTTGGATATCCAATGGCTCTAAGTTGTTGTAGCTAGAATTCATTGAGATTTAAAGTTTTAGATTCTGTCATAATAAAAGGAAAAGCTAGCTGAGTAACTAGCTTATTTCTTTTAATAAGCTTTAGTTTTTAGTGCTAAAATAGTTTAATTAGATTAGTTAAAGTCTGAGTAGATAAAAGGTTTTAGCATTTTTAGTTTTAAAATAGATTTTTTAAGTAGAATTTAGTTTGGACAATGAATGTTAAGTAGTGTTTGGGTTAAGGAGTTTTTGACTCTAAAAGTCAACAAGACATTGCTAAAACACTTTTACTTTAGTGGAGAATTTTTAGAGTCCATGTTAGTTTTTAAATAGGTTTTAAAGTTAGTTTGTAGATTTTAAAGTTTAAAGCTTAATAGTTCTTACTAGCACCAGGACATGATTTATGATCAAATGCTTTTTGAGTTATGATTTAAGCTTTCTAGTGTTACAACTTGTTTTAGTGTAAACTTAGGAAACATGAGATAGATAGTTCATAAGTTCTAAACTAGGAATTTTGGCCTGCACATAAGTTTTTACCAAGTACATGCAACAGCAGTATGTAAACTTAGTTAATACTGTTGTTGCTCATCACTTTTCTAGCTGTCTTTTAGCTTTTGTAATTAGGATATAGAACTTAGTTTTAAAGCAATTTTTAGTTACTCCATTAGATCTATAAAGATCAACTTTTAAATTTCATTTTTATGATTTAGAATAATTCTTATGATCCTGTTGTAAGTGGTAATAGCATGCGTTGAGATTACTAGCTTATTTCTTTTGATTTCTATTTTCTAGTTATCATTTCCAAGAACCTTTTATCTAGGTTTACTCTATACTTAATAGAATAGCTTATTTTCAAAATTTTAGTTTCTAGGATTTTAGTTTTAAGGTAGTTGTTATTAGGACTTGCTTATTTATCAGTGGAATAAGCCGAACTTTCACTTTTTTAATAGCTAATTTATTCTTGTGTTAATCTTGTTAACTTGTAGCTTATTTCTTTTTAGATATTCTTAGTACACATCTTAAGCTTCATTTAGTTTCTTTTGGTTCTTATTTTCATTGAATATTAAGCAAGTAATAAGCAAAAGATTAGGAAAGTTAGAATTTTAAAGAAAAGCCTTAGTTTCTGTAACTCAGTAAAAGAAGCTAATTTTCTAGCTTGTTCAGTTGTTAAAAGTTCCAAGTGCTTTTATTAAAGTTGTAGTGGATAAGCTCAAGAACAACTTTTATGTTTTAAGTTTTTGCTGATTTTCATTTTTTAGATAAGCCAAAAATAAGCTAAATCGTAGGGTCTGTTTGGTACTTTCTCGATAGTTAAAGGTTGTCTGTTTTAACTATAGTGTAAATTTCAATTATTTACCCCGCCTACCCTTTACTTTCAATTGTTGCACTTTCTACCCTGTCTTTTAGGATTAATAAAATAGTTTTTATATTTTTGAAATTAGTTTAATAAAATTAGGTTTTAGGTTTTAATTAGTAAAATTAGGGTTCAATTGCTTTATAAAAATTAGGCATTTTTATACCATTAGTTTTCTGCACATTTTAAGTAGTTAAAAATCATTTTTCTTTATTTTTCCAGTTAAATTTGTATTTTCTAGAAATTAAAATAGATTTTTAGTAATTTCTTTTTCTTAAAAAATTTATAGAAAATAGAAAAATAGTTGGAAAAATCTAATTCTTTTTGTAATAATTTTCTTTTTAATTCTAGTATTTTTGAAAAATAAAAATAGATTTTTAGTGTTAATTTTTAGAAAAAGTGTATTTTTAGTTAATTCATTTTTATTTAAAAAATCATAGAAAATTCAAAAATAGCTAAAAATTCTAATTCTTTTTCCTAAAATTTTCTTTTTAAATTTGTGATTTTTAGGTATAAAATTTGTTAAAAGAAGTGCCTTATATTTTAGATTTCAGTTTTAGCTCACGTTTTTAATTCACGTTTGTTAATTTTTCGTATTAGTTAAACATTTTTAATCCTTTAATATTTTCTATAGTTTAATTGTGCTATTATATTCGTAGTGTAATTCAAAATTCAAAAATCCTTTATTCATTCTTGACTCGAATCCGAATTATTCCCGAATTTCAATTCACGACTTCGTTGGGGATAGGGACCGAGAAGAAATATTCCCGGTTAAAAATATACGTATTGTGTTTTCTTAAGTGAGATTTTATCCTTTTATTTTCTCTTGTTTGAGAGGTAAATTGGAAAGAATTGTCACGGGATTTATACTATACATATATAAATTTGACTAGTGCTTACACACGCAAACCACATTTGGCGCCGCTGCGGGGAAGTCTTGAACGATTTTTGAGGAGATTCGTTCCGAAGTTCGAGTTTGAAACCTTGCCTTTTTGGACACCATCTCAACAAGCTTAGAACCCCCCCCCCCCCCCCCCCCCCCAAAGTTAGTTACTTTGCTATTTTTGTCTATACTATATAAAAAAAACAAAACGTTCATTAATTCGATTCCTATCGAATTAGTTAAAATACAAAAATAAAATAAACATATTTGGATATTTGCTATCCATCTTAAACCATTCCAATAAACAACAAAACTAATCATGAGTTACTTGCGAGGGTTCCGACGGGACCTTCGAGTTTACGCAACTATAAGGTGAGTATAAGGAAAGGTGATAGCTACTTGCTAAGAAGTCATTGCGGCTCGCTAAGCTTTTCCGCTCACTTGTGCGTAATCTTGGAGACTTATCGTGAAGCTTGTAATTAACACGGTTTGACCAAGAATATTTTTCTTTTTGTTTTCTTCCCTAATGTATTACTTAAAATTGTAATATCCCCAAAAATAATCTTCTTTATTCTCAAAATTCTTCGTTTTATAATTTTCACTTAGTGCATGCGCCACTCGTTCTGACTTGAATAAGCAATTCGATAAGACGTAATTGTCGACAGTTCTCGCGATCAAACAAGAGGCAATCCCATCTCATTTACAGATCCGATTCCAATGGCAGATGACAGACTCATGGCTTCCGAAGCAACTTCAAGCTCCCACGGGGGGTTTGAAAGTGCTTATAGTTGTTCCAACCCATCAATGCTCAAAATTTTGAACTCTAAAATCCTCTCGTATTAACTTGTTCAAAATCGAATTTTTAGAGGAGGTGATGATGCGTGAAGCCTCATGCTACATATTCGGTCATTTTGAGAGCCATAACTATAATAAAGGTACACGGATGTACCAACACAACCTTCAAAAACTTCTTCTCTTGCCATTTTCTTTGACGGGGTTGCTATAAACATGCTTGACAAAGTAACCCCCAAACTCTATTCTTACATGGGATGACTTGTGTTAAGATCTTCAACTTTTTCTTTCCACCTTCTCCCTGACTACCAATCTTCGGAATTGAAAATAACGAATTTTCCGACAAAATTGCTCAAGATCTTTCTCCGAAGGCTTGGGAGCGTTTCAAGGAACTTTAATGGAAGTGTCCTCATACACGGGTGTTACGCTCTCTGCACCATTAGAACATTCTATAATTCGTTGAGCCTATAATGATCAAGATTCTCTCTAATTCCGCGTCGGTGCATTTTTCTCTACAAAAGTCCAAACGTAAGGACTACAAATCATTGAGAATAAAGCCAAGTTAGATGTTCACGGAATGCCGTTGATGCGAGTGACGTACGAATTACTCCTCATCTTTCTACTTCTTCCATCATCTAATTCGAATTTCTAACAAATGGGGCTGGCTGGCATTAGGGATTAAGATGACTTTGACTTTTAGGAATGAAATCGATGATGAGATGAACAATATGATGAAAGCCTCTTGTGCCTACTCCCGTTTACGATTAAGCGGTGGAGGAATGGTGTACTACTTTGTTGGTAGTAATCATGTTTTAATGTTGGTGCCCAAATGACTAGAGGAGGTTATCGAGTTCCGGTTTATCGATGATAATTTTCAACATTTCAAACAAACCAAACATCTCGGTCGGGTAATTTGTTCAAAATGGAAATTCAGGGGATACGTCTCCAACTTAGCAAACCAAAATAAGTCCACCTGGCTTTATCAACAAAATTAAAATAGGAATGTGATGCTAATCAAGGTTATCATAGGACTGGAATAATGGGAAACAAGTTAACCATGGAGCTTAACTCGGGCTTAAAACAACAAGCTCAAGCTTATCAAGCCCGAAGTACCTCCAAGTTCGGTGACCTTATGCTAGATTTTGAGGCTTACACAAAAGTATGATGTTACTTTGAATAATTTGCAAAAGAATTTGAATGATTTCAAAAGGGAACAACAAGATTTTCAAAATGAGCAAAAGGAATTTTCAAAATATGATCTTACATGTTTCAAAAGGCAATATGGGAAATAACAATGCATCGGGTTCAGGAACTTTACAAGTAATACTATTTCCTAATCTAGAAATAAGTAAGGGCTATCACTACCTAGGAGTGGTTTAGCCTATGATGGACATTACCTCCTATGCCTCCTCTTATGTCAATCGGGCAAGGAGGATGTTAAGGAAACTATGGTTTGACAAAGGACCAAGTGCAACCATAAGTTCACAAAGTACCGCAAGTGTCCAACTCGGTAGTCCAAATCAAGAAAAGGTCCAAAAATAAGGAATAAGAACCCATTATTGAGCTAGAGTTGTTAATGAAACTTCAAGTCTAAGACAATTTGCCTTAACCTTCAAGAGTTGGAATGGAAAGAATCGTTGGAAAGAGATGATATCTTAGATCCAAAGTTCATAGAAATCTTCCCGTGATCATTCAATTTGAGCTTGCTTTGCAGTTGCTACTTGTCCACAGCCCCCAATATTTGCTTAATGATCAAAAAGTTGTTAAGTAACAAGGACAAATTAATTGAGATAACAAAGACACCAATGAATGCTAATTGCTCCGCGGTCATTCTCAAAAAGCTTCTCGAAAAGCTTGGTGACCCAGGACGATTTCTCATTCCTTGTGATTTTGGGGAGTTTGATAATCACTTGTCACTAGCAGATCTAGGTGCAAGTATCAATCTCAATGCCCTTGTCTATTTGGAAAAAACTTGGACTTCCCACCTTACAAGTACTGATTAGGTTTCTAGAATTAGCCGACCGAACAATTTCTAAACCCCTCGGGATAGCCAAAAATGTGTTCGTTAAGGTCGGAAATTCTACTTATCCCGGGTCGATTTTGTGATTTTAGACTTTGTTGCGGACCCCCGTGGTTCCTTTGTTTTTAAGGAAGGCCATTTTTGAGCACAGTCATGCTTGATTGATGTATATTGGAGGGGGAGATTCATCTTAAGACTTGATGATAAATCTTTGATATTAATGTGTGGTGATACTCCACGATTTTTTTGATAATTTGTATCCGTTTGAAACGAATTGAACTTATTGATGCAACTTGTGCGGAGTATGCTCCAAATCTTAGACTTTACTAAGAGTGGTGATTCCACTTCTATCATTCGGATCCTCCTTCTTTTCACTCCTTTTGAAGGAAGTGAGATGATTCTATTGGGAAAAGAAATAGAAGAGTTTTTCTTAAAATCATGATGGCATCTTTATTTAAACATGGATTTAGATGATGAATTTAGTGATGAGGAGGAGTGTTGTAACTTACTTGGAAAAATCTTGAAGTTTTAAATGATGATCCTTTTTCATCCAATCTCTCCTCTTGAGTTCAAAAGGAAGCAAAAATGATTGAATCGGGTTCAAAACTCAAAGTAGAGGAAACATCACACTCCCACGAACCTTGAACTCAAGAGTTGCCTTCCTCATCTTGAATCGCTTTCTTGAAAATGGAATAATAAACTACCCGATCCATAAATTTCAAAAGATTTAAAGAGGATGAGAAGGTAAAAACTTTATTGAGGTTCTTAAGGCTCACAAAAGTGGCTTAGCTTGGGGAAAATCTCCGACATTAAGGTGGAATTGATCAAAGTTTGTACACATAAATTTTAATGGAAGGCATGATTTTACAAACGGTGGTTCAAATGCAAAGAAGGGGTCAACCCTAAAATACAATGAGGTCATTAAAATAGGGTCATCAAGCTCTTGAGCCGGCTTGATTTACCCCTTATCGGTTTAGCCCATTGGGTTAGCCGGGTTCATTGTTTTTACGTTCCTAAAAAAGGGAGGTAGGACCGGTGGTAGTGAATGATGACAATGAACTCACTTCCAACCCGTCCTGGTGACCGGTTGGAGAGTTCATTGATTATAGGAATTGAATGATGCCATAGAACTGGACCATTTGCCCTTGCCTTTCATGGACCAAATGCTTGAAAGGTTAAGCGGGGAAGAGTTCTATTGTTCTTAGACGGATTTTTGTGGTGGTACTTTCAATTCACCGATTGACCACACAAGACCAAGAAAGTCACCTTGACTTGCCCTTATGGACCTTTGCCTACAAAAAAAGAATGCTGTTGGCCTTTGTAATGCACGGGGTCCTTTCAAAGGTTGCATGCCGGCCATATTCCATGAACATGTGATAGAAAAACCTTGGAGGTTTTCTATGGATGACTTTTTCGGTTTTTGGGGAGGATTAATTTTTCAAAAGTGCTTGATAATCTGGATTAAAAATGCTTAAATCGATGTGAAGCAAACAAATCTTGTGCTTAATTGGGGAAAATGCCAATTTCATGGTAAAAGAGGGAATAGTTTTGGGACATAAAATTTCTAAAGCGGTGGGTTTAGAAGTTGTAGGGCAAAGTAGAAGTGATAGCTTAAATTACCTTACCGACCACGGTTAAAGCGTTTTAGTTCGGAAGTTTTTTAGGTCCCCTCTGCCCGGGGCTTTTCTTTCGAGGTCATTCAAGATTTTCTCTAAAATTGCTAAGGAACCCATGACTATCTTTTGGAATAATAGAACTCTTTTGTCTTTTCGGATGAGTGTATAACAAGCTTGTAATGATCTTAGAAGAAGTTTGATTGAATTCACCAATACTTGTTGTGCTAATTGGGATTACGATTTTGAAATCATGTGTTGATGCTCGTGGACTTTGCTCTTGGTGCGTTCTAGTCAAGAAAGGACAAAACACTTTCATCTATTCATATCGAGTAAGACATGACGGGGCGCAACTTCATTACACTACAACTACGAAAAGGAAAATGCTAGCAGTAGTATATGCCGTAGAGAAGTTTAGCCTATCTAGTCTTACGAAAGACCATAGTGTATACGATTCATTCGGATTTTAAGTACCTAATGGCTAAGCAAGATGCTAAGTCAAGGTTACTTAGGTGGATTCTTTTACTCCAAGAGTTCAATCTTGAAATAAGGGACAAAAAAGGAGCTAAGAATGTAGCCGCCGATCACCTTTCTAGACTAGAGAACCCTCACAAGAATGAACTTGAAAAGCAAAATATAACCGAATCTTTTCCTTTAGAGTCACTAGGGAAAGTTGAAGAGGTCAAAGAGATTAATGTGAATGATAATGTGCTTAATGAGAATGAAAATGTTGTTGAAAATAATGTGCTTAACAATGTGAATGTGCTCTTAGTGATAATAACCACGCATGGTTCGCCCGACTCCTTAGCGAACTACCATGCGGGTAATTTTGTTAAAAAAGGAATGAGTTCTCAACAAAAGAAAAAGTTTTTCAAAGATGCTAAACATTACTATTGGGATGACCCGTACTTGTTTAAAATTTGTGCGGACCAAGTCATTAGACGATGTGTTTTTGGCAAAGAGGCTAATGAGATTCTCATGGCTTGTCACAACGGACCTACGGGAGGCCATCATAGTGCCAATTACACCGCTCGTAAAGTCTGTGACACCGGAGAATTGGATTCTTTTGGCCCACCATCTATAAAGATGCTTTCAACTTGGTTAAACATTGTGATGCTTGTCAAAGACAAGGCAAAATCTCTCAAAGAGATGAGATGCCACAGAATGCAATACAAGTTTGTGAGATCTTTGATTTGTGGGGGATTGATTTCATGGGTCCATTTCCATCAAGTAGGGGAAATAAGTACATCTTAGTTGCGGTGGACTATTTGTCCAAATGGGTGGAAGCTAAGGCTTTACCTACTAATGATGCTCGAGTTGTTTGTAAGTTCTTGAAAAGTCTTTTTGCTAGATTTGGAACCCCTCGTGCTATAATAAGTGATAGAGGCACACATTTTTGTAATGACCAATTTGCAAAGGTCATGGCAAAGTATGGTGTGACCCATCGTCTTTCGACTCCTTACCACCCTCAAACGAGTGGTCAAGTTGAGGTTTCAAATAGGGGAATTAAAAGGATTTTAGAAAGAACCATAGGTGAGAATAGAGCTTCTTGGAGTGATAAGCTTGACGATGCTCTATGGGCTTTCCGAACCGCCTACAAAACACCTATCGGATGTACTCCTTATAGGTTGGTTTACGGAAAAGCTTGCCATCTCCCTATTGAGTTGGAACATAAAGCTTTTTGGGCCCTTAAGCAAACTAATTTAGACCTTAATCTTGCGGGTAAAAATAGAAAGTCACAAATTAATGAGCTTAACGAATTAAGGGATGAAGCTTATGAGAATTCTTTGCTTTATAAGGAGAAAACAAAAAGGTTACATGATTCAAAGATTAAAAACCGAGTTTTTAATGTTGGGGATCAAGTGCTTCTTTTTAACTCAAGGCTAAAGATTTTCTCGGGGAAGCTTAAATCTCGATGGTCGGGACCATTTACGATTGCTAATTTTACCCATATATGGAACAATTGAACTTTCTCAAAAGAGGATGTTCCAAATTTTAAAGTCAATGGTCTTAGGGTTGATAAACACTATTTTGGAGAGGAGTGTACTAATGGATTATCCGGATGTTATGACCCGACCCACCATGATACCTAGTTTGGGGAAAGGATATGAGTCAAGCTAGGGGACTCTATAATAAACAAGCGCTTCGTGGGAGGCACCCCATGCTTATCTTTTTATCTTCTTTCTATTTTTTCTTTGCTTCCCAAGGACAAATCAATTCGTGGGTACGGTATTGCTTGACTCGGTTAACAAAAAATCTAAGCCGTTTTCGGTTTTAAGTGTCTATGAGCTAACAAATGAACAATGATGAGGAGGATTGCCTTGTTCTCTTTCGTTCTTGTTGGTTGTTTGTGCTTGTTTGTCTAGGTTTTCCGGATTTTGGAGGATTCATGGTTCAATATTGTGGAAGAACAAAGCAATGCCCACAATTTCCATTGATGGTCTCCAATCTTCTCTTCATAAAGTGGGAAATCTCATATCCTTGTCTTTATCGAACTAACATCTATTCTTTTGGCATGACCTTAGAATTTTTGTTTAGATTCCTTTTGACCCCTATTATTTTTTAAACATTGAGGACAATGTTTCGTTTTAGTTTGGGGAAGGATATCTTCGATATTGACTTGCACTTCACGCAACCTTGTTTGAACCTTTTTGAATTACCCTTTTTGTGAAAAAAGTGGAAATTTTTAAAATTTTTGCTTACAATAGAAGCTTAGTTTGGGGAAAAACACCACTTTTTGGTAATCCGTTGGTGAGAAATAGGAGTTAATTTTGACTTGACCGGGTGAAAATGCCCTAGCTAGTTCTTTAACCTACCTTTTGTGGGGCTAAGCTTTCACAAATCCTATTGCATTGGATTTTAAAAATGTGAAGAACAAGAGATGATGTAGTTAAATATAAGTGTATTTGCTTAAGCAAGGTTTATTTGGAAAACCTAAAGCTTATATGAATGATTTGTGTCTTTTTACTCCCACAAGCTCTTAACACACCTAATCATACGTGCTCTTTTGAATTTAACTAAGTCAACCAATGTCTTTAGAAAAAGTCTTACATTTTGGAAAGTAATTCATCTATTATGTAAGTAAGATTTTTGGTTTCAAATTTATAAGTTGATTTTCTAAAGTGAAATTTTTCCATTCACCAAAAATATAATTATAAAAAGAATGCCAATGAAGCATTTCTAATGCAAAAGCATTATTTTTCGTGCCAATGAAGCATTCGCAAAAATAGAATAATAAAAGCTATATATAGTCTTAATCGTTGGCGTATCCATGTTGAGAGTGAGACTCGGATGGGGTCGCAACTAAGGATTAAGACTATGTACGTGGAATCAAGGTTCGTAGGCATTCATCACTAGGGAGCGCGGCCTAGGTGGTGATTGCAACTAAGGGACTTTGGATTCTAGGCTTTGTAGGAAGAAGGTGTTGTCGCGATAACCCACAAACGTTAGTAGCGGAGTGGGGGTTCGAACTAAGAACACCGGTTGTTGATGCGATATCCTATTTGGGAGAAAGGCCTAAGTAGGGGTTCGAACTAAGAACAACATTCCTATTGCAAAAAAAAAAATTATAGTATATTGAAAATAAAAGAATGGTAAAAATTTCATTTTCTAAAATCAAGTTATAAATTTTGTTTCCCAATTTCTTTTAGCTTTGAGTTGAGGTTTATCTATGTTATTAACATTTAAGCTCACAAGGCTTAAGTGTAAAGCTTAGATGGATTTCAACTATAAAGATAAATTTGATCTTGGTTGAGTTTTAATGAGTGCACACATCTTAATCATTAATTTATCTTGGGAGTGAAAAGTTCACAGTTGTAAGTTAAGAGCTTACCATTTGGACTTATATTGACAATGATCTGTTTAATAGCTTTGTTTAGTTAGTGAAAAGTCAGGGAAGACGAATTTTCCTATTTTGTGCTCTATAATCGGAGTAGCCTATTTCATGAGCCTAAAAGTTTTGCAAATTGCAATGTTGATTAATGTGTTTCCATGAGAAAATGTTGAGAAAAAGCTTGAGATGTTTAAAAAAAGGATTCATAAAAGGTGAAAACAAGGGCATTTTAGAAACTTGTTAGTTTACAAAAGTGTACCACTTCATAAAATTGCGCGAGGGACACGACAATCCTTTTGTTTGGGGGAATTATGAATAAAGTGTTAATTTGTATATATTTAAAGTTTCCAGGATTTCGCAATAAAAGCAAAATATATTGCCAAAAGATGGAAATATGTGCTTTTGTGTCATAATGTGCAGGAAAGGATATTAAAGTCAAAAAGAGCAAAAACAAGCCAAAACCGGCAAGAAACGGAAAAGACAAGTACAAGAGAGAGATTTGAAGCCAATATTAAAAGCCGGATCGAAGCCGTCAAGTCAATTTATCAAAATCAAGTCAAAGCACAATTTCAAGTTCAAGGACCAATATTGAATGTTTTCAAAGATTACAAGGGCTTATTTGGAAGTTTCTAAGTTCAAGGGACTAATCTTGCAAAAGATAAAAGTTGCTTTTAAAGAGGAAAATAAAAGTTATCAACTACAAGGACTGAGTTTGCCAAATTCAAAAGATGATAACAAAGGAAAATGGGAGCGCTTGGTTTACAAAAACAACAAGGGCTAGTTGTGCATATAACTCAAAGTTTCAAATACAAACGCGGGCAACTCTTTCTCCTAACCACCTCTAACAATTTTTCCCGCCAAATCCCGAATCAAACCCAAACCTCTCCAACTCTTTCCCGTCTTGCTTAACCACAACCCCACCTCGTATTTACCCACCTCCACGTCATTTCTATGACGTGGCAACTTCCTATTGGTCCGAACACCTCACCATTTAGATCCAACGGCTTAGAGTCAAGTTTAAAAAGATCAACGGCTGTGAATGATGTCTTTTCATTTTCTTCATATAAATAGAAGCTTATTCATTCAGAATTAGTGTTAGATAGTTAGTAAGAGTTAGTTCATTTTTATTTTGTAATTTTCTCTTTTCAATCTCACGAGTACTGTTCATTTTGCGAATTAAGCTTTTAAAACTTTTAAATACAGTTGTACTTCTTGAATCTTATTTTGTACTCTTCTTTTTAAAGCAATAAAATAGTTCAGTTGTGTTTGTTCTCAAATTTTCATGTTTTAAGCTGTTTTTAGCTATTAAGCTTGTAATAAGCTCAATATAGCTTATTTTGTTTTCTCTTGTTCTAAAGATTGTTCAAATTTGGTTAATAGCTTTCTAAATACTGATTTTGTTTATTTTAATTCAATAAAGTTCAATTGAGTTCAGTTTGATTCAAATTGGAAGCATTATGGAGTAATAAGCTAATTTCAGCTTATTGAGCTTATATCCTGTTGGTTTAGAGGCAAGGTGCCATTAGGATTTTGTTTAAAGGTCACTCACTCAACAAGAGTGACCTTAAGGTCAGAGACTACAAGTTAACAGGTTTAGTTTTATAATTTTGATTCTAGCATATACATAGCAGCTTAAATCATTTGCTTATTGCTATTCACTCTTGTTCATTTCTTTTCAAAAATGTTTGTTTAGGATTATTTTCTATCTGTCTTAAGTTTTCATTAGTTAAAACCTGTTTAATTTTCATTTTGCCTTTAATTCTGTCATAAGAGTAGAAAAAGCTTAGCTGAGTAACTAGCTTATTTCTTTTAATAAGCTTTAGTTTTTAGTGCTTAAATAGTTTAATTAGATTAGTTAAAGTTAGAGTAGATAAAAGGTTTTAGCAGATTTAGCTTTAAAAATAGATTTTAAGAAAAATTAAGTTGGGACAGTTTAGTTAAGTAGTGTTTGGGTTAAGGTGTTTTTGACCTTAAAAGTCAACATGATTCTGTCAAAACATTTTACATAGTTTAGATTTTCAAAGTGTTCAAGTTTTAAATAGGTTTTAAAAGTTAGTTTGTAGATTTTCAAAGTTTAGAGCTTAAGAAGCTTTTGTCAGCACCAGTGCAGTCAGGACAGTTTTAAATGCAAAGTAGTTTTAGATTTTAGTGATTTATAGCATTTTAGAGTTCGAACTTGGTTAGTGTAGATTTAGTAACATTTAGTGAGTAGGTTTATGAGTCTTAACCTTAGAATTTTGGCCTGCACTTAAAGATTTGTCAATTACATCAGTATAGGCAGTACTTACTCAGTAAGTACTACTTGTGCTCATCATTTTTTAAGCTGTCTTTTAGCATTTGTAATTAGGAGATAGATCTTAGTTTTAAGCAACTTAATAGTACTCCATTAGCTCTTTATAGATCATCTATTAACTTTCATTTTCAAGCTTTAAACTAGTTCTAATTGTTCTTGCAAAAGTGGTATAAGCAGCAGCTTAGATTTCTTGCTTATTTCTTTTGATTTCTATTTTCTAGTTATCATTTTCAAAATCCTTTTATCTAGGTTTATTCTATAATCATAGAATAGCTTATTTTCAAAATTTTAGTTTCTAGGATTTAGATTTGAGGTAGTTAGCTTATTAGAATTGCTTAATAACAGTCAATAAGCCTAAACTTTCACTTTTTAATAGCAAATTTCTTGTTAGTCTAGATTTCTTTTAGCTTATTTCTTTTTAGCTATCCCTAGTACACATCACAAGTTTCATGTAGCTTCTTTTGGTTTTTACTTTCATTAAGTAATAAGCTAGATATAAGCAAAAGATTAGAAAAGTTAAAATTTCAAAGTAAAACCATAGTTTCTGTAGAACAGATTAAAAAGCTTAATTTCTAGCTTATTAAGTAGTTAAAAGTTCAAAGTGCTTTTGTTAAAGGTGTAGTATTAAAGCTCAGGAGCAACTTTTATGTTTTAAGTTTTTGCTTATTTTCACTTTTGTAATAAGCTAAATTTGCTTAAGTCGTAGGGTTTATTTGGTACTTTTTCAATAGTTAAAGGTTTTCTGTTTTCACTATAGTGTAAATTTTAGTTACTTTACCCGCCTACCCTTTATTTTCAATTGTTGCATTTTCTACCCTGTTCTTTTAGGATTAATAAAATAGTTTTAATATTTTTAAAATTAGTTTAATAAAATTAGGGTTTAGGTTTTAATTAGCAAAATTAGGGTTCAATTGATTAGTAAAAATTGGGCATTTTCATACCATTGAATTTCTGCACATTTTTAGTAGTTAAAAATCATTTTTCTTTATTTTTCCAATTGAATTTGTATTTTCTAGAAATTAAAATAGATTTTTAGTAATTTCTTTTTCTTAAGAAATTCATAGAAAATAGAAAAATAGTAGGAAAAATCTAATTCTTTTTGTAATAATTTTCTTTTTAATTCTAGTATTTTTGAAAAATAAAAATAGAATTTTAGTGATAAATTTTAGAAAAAGTTTATTTTTAGTAATTCATTTTTTTCTTTAAAAAATCATAGAAAATTCAAAAATAGTTAAAAAATTCTAATTCTTTTTCCTAAAATTTTCTTTTTAAATTTGTGATTTTTAGGTATAAAGTTTGTTAGTATTAGTGCTTTAGATTTTAAATTCTAGTTTTAGCTCACGTTTTTAATTCACGTTTATAAATTTTTCGTATTAGTTACACCTTTTTTTTAATTCTTTAATTGTTCTTAGTTTAATTGTGCTATTATATTCGTAGTGTAATTCAAAATTCAAAAATCCTTATCCATTCCTTGACCGGAATCCGAATTATTCCCGGTATTTCAATTCACGACTTCGTTGGGATACGGACCGAGAAGAAAAATTTTCCCGTGGTTAAAAATATACGTATTGTGTTTTCTTAAGTGAGATTTTTCCCTTTTATTTTCTCTTGTTTAAGAAGTAATTGGATTGAATTGTCACGGGATTTATACTATACATATATAAATTTGACTAGTACTTACACACTCAACCAAATTTTGGCGCCGTTGCCGGGGAATACGTGAACGATTTTTGAGGTTATTCGTTGAAGTAGAGTTTTGAAGACCCTTCCTTTTTGGGAGTTACTTTGATATTTTTGTGTATATATTATATAAAAATACAAAACGTTCATTAATTCGATTCCTATCGAATCAGTAGCACAAAAGAAAATTAAATAAACATATTTGGATAGTAGCTATCCATCTTAAACCATTCCAATAAACAACAAAACCAATCGTGAGTTACTTGCGAGGTACGACGGACCTTCGAGTTTACAAACTATAAGGTGAGTATAAGGAAAGGTGATAGCTACTTGCTAAGAAGTCATTGCTGGGGGGGGTGGGGCGAGGGGGGAGGCTCGTAAGCTTTTTCGCTCACTTTGCAATGCGTAAACTTGGATGATTATCGTTGAGCTTGTAATTAACGATTAACAATAAAAATATTTTTTTTTGTTTTCCTTCCTTAATAATACTAAAAATTGTTAAATTTCCCCAAATATAATATCTTATCCCAATTCTTTTTTTTATTATTTTCCCAGTGCATGCGCACTCGTTTTTCTTGGGAATACACAAATCCGAGAAGACGTAATGTCGAACGTTTTCTCGACAACAACAAGAGGCAATCCCTTCATTTCATTTCCGTTTCCAATGGCCGAATTAAGGATATTCCTCGACTTTTATGGTCCGGAGCAAAACTTCAAGCTTCCCACCGGGGGGTTTGTAAGTGCTATAGTTGTCCACTCATCAATGCTCAAATTTTGAAACTAAATCCTCTCTCATTAGCTGTATTCATAAATTGAATTTTCGAGGAGTGGTATGATGTGGAGCCTCATGCTCAATTCGTCATTTTGAAAGCATTTTTTAAAAAAAATAAAAAATATAATTAATAATCAAAGGTACCCCGGATGTACCTAACACCACCATCCAAAACTTCTTCTCTTTCCATTTTCTTCTTAACTGGGGTTGCCAAAAAACATGGCTTGACAAAGAACCCAATTCTATTCTTACATGGGATGACTTAGTGTCTAAGTTCATCAATTTCTTCTTTCCACCTTCTAAGACTACCAATCTTCGGAATGAAATAACGAATTTTCGACAAATTGCTCAAGAATCTTTCTCCGAAGCTTGGGAGCGTTTCAAGGAACTTCTAGGAAGTGTCCTCACCACGGGTTTTCGCTCATGCACCAATTAGACACATTCTATAATTGTTGAGCTTAATGATCAAGATTTCTTTAATTCCGCTGCCGGTGGCATTTTCTCTACAAAAGTCCCAACCGAAAGGACTAACAAATCATAGAGAATAAAGCCAAAGTTAGATGTTCGCGGAACGCCGTGATGTGAGTGAGTACGAATGCTCCTCCATCATCTTCTTCTAATTCTTCATCATCTAACTTCGAATTCCAACAAATGGCAGCAGCATTAGAGGATAAGATGACTTTGACTTTTAGGAATGAAATGAATGAGATGAAAAATATCATGAAAGCTCTGGTGCCTCCTACTCTCACTCCGATTAAAGCGGTGGAGGAAAGGTGTCACTACTTGTGGTAGTAATCATAGTTATAATGTGTGCCCAGAATGTCTAGAGGAGGTTATGAGGCTCGGTAATCATGATAATTTCCAACAATTTCACAAACCGCTTCGGTGGTAACTTTGTCTAAATCGGAATTTCCGGATACCGTTCCCAACTTAGCAAACCAAATGAGACCACCGGGCTTTAATCAACAAAATAACAATAGGAATGTGAATGCAAATCAAGGTTACAATAGGACTGGGAATAATGGGAACCAAGTTAATCATGGAGCTAACTCGGGCTTAACACAACAAGCTCAAGGTTATCAAGCCCCGAGTACACAAGTTCCGGTGACTTATGCTAGATTTTTGGAGTAAACCAAAAGCAAATGATGTTACTTTGAATTAATTGCAAAAGAATTTAAATGTTTTCAAAAGGGAACATCAGATTTTCAATATGTGCAAAGGGAAATTTTCAAAATATGATGCTTAAAACATGGTTTCAAAAGCAAAATGGGATAATAACAAATGCATCGGGTTCAGGACTGTTACCATGTAATCTATTCTAATCCTAGAATGAAGTCAAGCTATCACCACTAGGAGTGTTTAGCCTTTATGATGGGCCCATTACCCCCTATGCCTCCTCCTTATGTCAATCCGGACAATGAGGATGGTAAGGAATGAGGTGGATAGGGACAAAAGTGCAACTTCAAGTTCACAAAAGTACCGCGAAGAGTCCAACACGGGTTCAAAAAACAGGGGAAAGGTCCAAATAAGGAAAAGAACCCATTGTTGAGCCTAGAGTTGTTTAATGAACCTTTCAAGCTAAGACAATTTGCCTTACCTTTCAAGAGTTGAAAAGGACAAGAAATCGTGAAAGGAGATGATTATCTTAGCTTTCAAAGTTCATAGAATGTTCCGTGGATCTTCACTTTGCGCTTAGCTTTGCGGATGCTCTTTGTCCACTATGCCCAAATTTGCCGTCTTAATGATCAAAAAGTTGTTAAAGTAACAAGGGGACAAGTTGTTGAGATAACAAAGATCCATTGAATGCTAATTGCTCCGCGAGTCATTCTCTAAAAGCTTCCCGACAAGCTTTGGTGACCAGGACGGATTTTCATTCCTTGTGATTTTGGGGAGTTTGATAATCACTTGGCACTAGCGGATCTAGGTGCAAGTATCAATCTCATGCCCTTGTCTATTTGGAAGAAACTTGGACTTCCTGACCTTACAAGTACTAGAATGGTTCTAGAATTAGCCGACCGAACAATTTCTAAACCCCTCGGGATAGCCGAAAATGTGTTCGTTAAGGTCGGAAAATTCTACTTCCCAGTCGATTTTGTGATTTTAGACTTTGCTGCGGACCCCCGTGTTCCTTTGATTTTAGGAAGGCCATTTTTGAGCACGGCTCATGCCTTGATTGATGTTTATGAGGGGGAGATCATTTTAAGACATGATGATCAATCCTTGGTCCTTAAGTGTGGTGATACTCCCACAATTTCTTATGACAATTTTGAGACCGTGAAACGAATTGATCTTATTGATGCAACTTGTGCGGAGTATGCTCCAAAAGTCTTGGACTTTACCGAGAGTGGTGATTTACTTTCTATCATTTCGGATCCTCCTTCTTTCACTCCTTTTGAAGGAGTGAGGATGTTTCTTGAGGAAGAAATAGAAGAGTTTTTTTAAAAAAAAATGATGATTCTTTAAATCATGGATATTTAAATGATGAATTTAAATGATGAGTGAAGGGTGATGTAACTTACTTGGAAAAATTGCTTGAAGTTTTAAATGATGATCCTTTTTCACCAATCACTCCTCTTGAGTTCAAAAAGGAAGTTAAAAATGTTGAATCGGTCAAAACATCAATAGAGGAACCACCCGACCTTGAACTCAAAGAGTTGCCTTCTCATCTTGAATACGCTTTTCTTGAAAAGGATAATAAACTACCCGTCATAATTTCAAAAGATTTAAAAGAGGATGAGAAGGTAAAACTTATTGAGGTTCTTAAGGCTCACAAAAGTGCTTTAGCTTGGAAAGTCTCCGACATAAAGGGAATTGACCCAAAGTTTTGTACACACAAAATTTTAATGGAGGATGATTACAAACCGGTGGTTCAAATGCAAAGAAGGGTCAACCCTAAAATACATGAGGTTATTAAGAAAGAGGTCATCAAGCTTGTAACATCCGAGAATTTTCGAAAATTTTAAAAGACTATTTTAACCTTTGACTTTTCAGATCCAACTTGACTTTTTGACTTTTAACCTTTATTGTCTCATAATAATCAGGTAACGCCCGTATCGTCAAATTTTCGTAATCATATTTTAAATAATAAAAATCTTATTATTAATTCATACCTCATGTACAAAAGTTATTTTACATTTATATTTGGGACTTGAAAAACGAGAAAATACAGGTTCTTCCTAAGTTGACTATCAAAAACGAGTAGCTAAATCACGTTTTCACTATTCGGACCCTAGAGCAACTTGATGTAAACGAAAAATTTTCGAAACAATCTTTTTAGTGTGACGAGGATCCGAGACCCGAAAAACATTCAGAAGGTACTGAAATGCCCCCCACACGATTTTTAGAAACACCAAAAATAATTAAATTACATTTAATTATCACGTTTCATTAAATGAGAATATTTAATAAATTATTTAACATTTTATTTAGTAACGTTTATTGAAGACGCGAATATTCGAGTTGAAATCCATTTTATTTCGGACAAGGCGTAACCGGGTCACTAAATAAATAACAGATATTTTATTAAATGTTATAAAATATTTCTGAAATGTTATCAAGCGAATACTCATTTTTATCGGAAAAATGATTTGAAAAACAATGGCGCAAGTTTCGTGCGTTGAATCATTCGTTAAGCCGCTCAAATGAGTCCCGAAAACATATATTATTCAAAGTTTCCAAAACTTACAACTTTTGGCCCCTGGAAAATATTTTACAAAGTAAACCCCGAACCCGTCTATTGGGACTGCCACTTTGTTTTATAACTTTTATATATTTTATATATATACTATACTATATATATATATATATATATATATAATTATATATATATATATATATATATATAATTTATATATACTTTCTTCATTTTCATTTCCATCTTTATACACACACACACCACTTCACCTCTCTCCCTCCCCTCCCATTAACCGGCAGCTCCCCACCCGCCGGCGACCACCAACACCACCGCCGGAAAATTTTTCCGGCGGGCATTTTCCGGCCAAGACCAAAAAGGCTCCTCGTGACCGGACCTATCCGATCCCCATAGTCACGCGCCTCCACACGCCATTTTGTCCCCTTCCCTCCGGCTGCTGTCCCACGACAGCCTCGCCGTGCCACCGCCATCATCACCACGACGCACCACTCACCCCGTCACCATCTCCATCAGCCGAACCACCCACTCATCATCCCCTCCACCGCTACTCAAAACCAGCAGGGTGGTTGGGTTTGTGATAAACACCCTAAGGGTGTTTGTTTTCTGGTGATGAACAACAGACGTAGGGTGGTTTTGGTTTTGCGGTCTTATCACGCGATTGGGGTGCGTTTGGTTTGTGGGGCCACCACTGCCTGCAAATGGTGGTGCGGTTGGTTTGTGGTAAGAACAGCCCACAAAGGGGCGTTTGGTTCTTGTGGTTATCACCGAATAAGGGTGCGTTTGGTTGTCGTCCACAGCCATGGGTCTTTGTTTCGTTTGGTTGTGTCAAATCAGCAGCCAAGGGCTGCGTTTGGTGGTCAACCCGCACCAAGGGTGCGTTGGGTTGAAAACCAAAACCCCAAAGGGGCTTTCTCTTGTTGCGTTTATATTTCATAAGTACCACATGGGTGTATGTGGTTGTTTACGTGGTCAACACCCGACAAGGGTGCGTTAGATTTCTGCTCAGCCCCAAATAGGGGTGTTTGTTTGGCTGCGAAAACAGCCCAAAAGTGGTGTTTGTTTTGCGTGTTAATCAGCCCAAAAAGGGGCGTTCGTTGGCTGCGTTTTGACAGCCGAAAGGGGGTTTGTTTTGGCTGTTAAAACAGCCGAATAGGTTGCGTTTGTTGGCTGTTTTGACAGCATGTATGGTTCGTTTTGTTTTCGCCGTTTTACAGCTTTCGGTCTTACTAAATTTTTATTTCAAGATGATAAATTAATATATTGAAAAGTGTAGACATTGCAATATTGATTGATTGATAAAGGGAAGACATTTTGATTTAAATGGAAAACGTTGAGAATTTATGAAAATGGAAACGTTATATAAACGAATAGTACATGCCGAAATTTATAAAAAGTTATATGTTTAATAAATTTCATTATAATTCAATTACTTTGGAAAACCGATAAAAGGACGATGTGTAGTATTAACCTTTGCGAGTTGTAAGGATACAACGAACCAGGAAATAAACGAAAACTATAATTTCATAACGAGACAACTAATTTAGTTAGAAGTCGTAACGAAACACTAAATTATAAAATATTATTCTTTTTTCAACTAGAAAATTAAGGTCTACAGTTTTGTAAAAGATTTACCAATGCTTTATATATTTCGTAAACTTTTTAAACTTACGTTTACTTTTATACGGGAATTTTGTTTATTAATTTAATATAGTGTGATTCCCGATGCGCGTTGTCGAGAGATATTGTTTTTCTCGCGTTTTATATAATATTGTAAAGTATATAGCTTCCTATTATATTTTGAGTGTTGGTATCCGTAGTATTACTTCACGATATGATTTATACACTGTTCTTTTAATATGTAAATATATCGGAATATATTACATATTTTGCGTTCCTCGTTCGATACCACTTTACCAACCATCAAACAGTTACAATTGAGAACTAAATCCTTATCAACGCGTCGCGTTGATGCAATCATTCATCAAAAAAAAAACCCAAATTCATTATCCTAGGCTAGTGGGGCTTAGCAGTTAAGTTAAGCTGCAACTTCTTGGTTGAGCCGTTCCTGTTTCCGTTTTGTCTGGCGCTTAATATGCGCATTCTTGCCAACCGTTCTACAACATCGATGTGAGTTTATAGCCCCTCTTTTACTTGTTTTACATTGCTTTACAAATCTCGGGGGAGAATACATGCTCATTACAACCTATTTACATACTTGTTTCAATATTCATTTTACGACTATTCCTACACCTGGCTTAACATACTTGATTTTGCAATTCATTACAAAACACCATTAGATGGTTAATTAACAAACTCGAGTTTCATACCTTGCCACATACTCATTTACATACCGATTTAGAAATTGTTACTAAACTCATTACAAACTCAATTTCGTGAATTGATATCACTCTTTTCTACTATGGTTTTAATTACTTTAAACGCTGTTTATGATTACATATACTTTTGGTTTTATAAATGGACGCAAGTGTCTATTTTATATTGATTACGTCAGTTGGCCTAAGTAATTTGAATCCTATGTATGCACAGTATCATGAACTGTCAATTGCATAGATGTAGTGGTGAATTACATTATGTGAGCGTGAGTGTTATTAGTAGATCTATTTGAGATTGAACATCTGTGGGAGAGATGGCACGAAATTTACATAGTGCGGGCACGAAATCTACATAGTGCGGGCAATGGCACGAAATCTACATAGTGCGGGCAATGGCACGAAATTTATATAGTGCGGGCACGGAATTTATATAGTGCGGGCAATGTCACGAAATTTATACAGTGACTTATATCGTCGAGCTTCAGTGTCATGAGCTTATGGGAAACGTAAAGGAATAATTTTGTGATAAGTGCAGTTTGCGTTAATCGCGGGGAAAAGTTCTTGCTGGTCCTACATTTTATACATTTTTGTGGCTTTTATAAAGATTGTAATAGTCATGCTTTTTTAAATCCTTTGTTTAACATTTATATTTAACAAATCTATGAAACTCTCAACTTTAATGATCGACACTATTTAAGCATGTTTTTCTCAGGTGGATTAGATGCTTGGATTATTTGATGTGCATTGGAGTCTTTACATTCAAGTTTTTCATGGTGATGCAATTATGGGACAACTATTATTTTGATTTCGAAAATTAACGTGATAGTTTTTACAAACGACACATTTAGAGGTCGTTCTCTTGTATCTTGTGCTATTGTATTATGAAGTAATGCCCCCTGACATATTTCCGCTGCGACACATTTTTGGGGGTGTTACAAAGCTTCTTGATGTCGGCTTGATTTACCCCATATCGGATAGCCCATGGGTTAGCCCGGTTCATTGCGTTCCTAAGAAAGGAGGGATGACCGTGGTAATGAATGATGACAATGAACTCATTCCAACCCGACTTGTGACCGGTTGGAGAGTTTGCATTGATTATAGGAAGTTGAATGAATGCAAATAGGGAAGGACATGTTCCCTTGCCTTTTTGAGACAACCAAATGCTTGAAGGTTAGCGGGGAATGAGTTCTTTGTTTCTTAGAGGATTTTCCGGGTACTTTCACTCCCGATTGATCTACAAGACAAAGAAATGACAACATTTACTTGCCCCTTGGGACCTTTGTCTACAAGAAGATGCCTTTTGGCCTTTGTTAATGCTCCTGGGGACCATTTCAAAGGTGCATGACGGCCATATTCCATGACATGATAGTGGAAAAAACCATAGAGGTTTTATGGATGACTTTTTGGTTTTTTGGGGATAATTTTTCATAGTGCCTTGATAATCTTGTAAAATGCTTAATCGATTGGAAGAAATAAATCTTGTGCTTAATTGGAGAAATGCTTTTTCATGGTATAAAAGAAGGAATTAGTTTTGGGACATAAAATTTCTAAAAGCGGTTTAGAAGGTTGATAGAGCAAAAGTATGATATCATCTTTAGAAGTGATAGTAAATTACCTTACCCGACCACGGTAAAAGGAGTTCAAAGTTTTTTAGGTATGCGGGTTTTGGTTTTTATCGAAGGTTCATTTAAGTATTTTTAAAAATTGCAAGACCCATGTCTCATCTTTTGAAAAAGAAAAACTCCTTTTGTCTTTTCGGATGAGTGTAACAAGCTTTTAATGATTACTTAGGAAGAAATCTAGAAGTGATTGAATCACAATACTTGTTGTGCCCTAATTGGGATTATATTTGAAATATGTGCGATCAAGTGATTTTGCTTTAGGGAGTGTTCTAGGTCAAAGAAAGGATAAAACACTTTCATCCTAATTCACTTTGACGTGTAAGCTATGACCGGGGCTTCAACTTCTTCACACTCAAAACAAATTACAACCGAAACGGAAATGTAGCTATAGTATATGCCTTAGAGAATGTTTCGAAAAACCCTAGCTAGTCTTATCAAAGACATAGTGTATACGTATCATTCGGCTATTAAGTAACCTAATGGCTAAGCAAGATGCTAAGTCATGGTTACTAGGTGGATTCTTTTACTCCAAAGAGTTCAATCTTGAATAAGGGACAAAAAAGGAGCTTGAGATTGTCAGCCCCGATCACTTTCTAGACTTGAGAACCCTCACAAGAATGAACTTGAAACGCAAAATATAACCGAGTCTTTTCCTTTAGAGTCACTAGGGAAAGTTGAAGAGGTCAAAGAGATTAATGTGAATGATAATGTGCTTAATGAGAATGAAAATGTGATTGTTGAAAATAATGTGACTTAACAATGCTGAATAGTGCTTAGTGATAATACCACGCCATGCGTTCGCCGACTTAGTGAACTACCATTGCGGCGTTAATTTTGTTAAAAAAAGGAATGAGTTCACAACAAAGAAAAAAGTTTTTCAAAGATTGCTAAACTTTACTATTGGGATGGACCCTACTTGTTTAAAATTTGTGCGGACCAAGTAATTAACGATGTGTTTTTTTTGGCAAAGAGGCTAATGAGTTCTCTGGGCTTGTCACAACAGGACCTACGGGAGGACATCATAGTGCCAGATTACACCGCTCGTTAAAGTCTTTGACTCCAGATTCTTTTGGCAGAGTAGTACTATAGGGATTGCTTTCAAACTTGGTTAAACATTGTGATGCTTGTCACACACGACAAGGCAAATCTCTAAAGAGATGAGATGCCACGAATGCAATACATGTTTTTTGTGAGATCTTTGATTTGTGGTGGATTGATTTCATGGGTCCATTTCATCAAGTAGTAGGAATAAGTACATTTAGTTGCGGTGGATTATTTGTCCAAATGGGTGGAAGCTAAGGCTTTACCTACTAATGATGCTATGTTGTTTTGTAAGTTCTTAAAATAGTCTTTTGCTAGATTTGGAACCCCTCGTGCTATAATAAGTGATAGAGGCACACATTTTTGTAATGACCAATTTACTAAGGTCATGGAAAAGTATGGTGTGACCCATCATCTTTCGACTCCTTACCACCCACAAACGAGTGGTCAAGTTGAGGTTTCAAATAGGGGAATTAAAGGATTTTAAAAGGAACCATAGGTGAGAATAGAGCTATTTGGAGTGATAAGCTTGACGATGCCTCTATGGGCTTTCCGAACCGCCTACAAAACACCTATCGGATGTACTCCTTATAGGTTAGTTTACGGGAAAGCTTGCCATCTCCCTATTGTGTTGGAACATAAAGCTTTTTGGGCCCTTAAGCAGACTAATTTAGACCTTAATCTTGCGGGTAAAAATAGAAAGTCACAAATCAATGAGCTTAATGAATTAAGGGATGAAGCTTATGAGAATTCTTTGCTTTATTAAGGAGAAAACAAAAAGGTTAATGATTCAAAGATTAAAAAACCTAAGTTTTTAATGTTGGGGATAAATGTGCTTCTTTTTAACTCATGGACGAAAGATATGCTCGGGGGAAAAAGCTAAAATCCCTCGATGGTGCGGACCATTTACGATTGCTAAATGTTTACCCATATGGAACAATTGAATTTATAAAGGTTGGTCCAAATTTAAAGTCAATGGTGGTGTGTAGTCAAATTTATATACCATAGTATTAAATCTCGTAAGAATTCTTCAAAAAATACTTCTAACCAAGAGAAATATAAGGTAGAAATCTTACAAAATAAAACACAATTTGTATATTTTTATCCGGGAAGTACTTATCCTCGGGTCGTGTCCCAACGAAATCGTGAATTGAGAATTTAGGAATGATTCGGATTCGAGTTTAGAATAGTAAAGAGATTTTTGAATTTTTGATTAAACTACAAAATATAATAGCATGAATTAAAAACAATGAAATAGCGCGAAATTTAAATGCACAAATACGTAATAAACGCGAGCTAAAACTGAAATTTAAAAACTAAGACACGAATTTTAACAAATTTTCTATCTAAAAAATCACAAATTTTAAAATGTTAAATTTTAGGAAAAAGAATTTGATTTTTTATGTATTTTTGAATTTTTTATGATTTTTCTAAAATTTAATGATTTATCAAAAATAAACTTTTTCTAAAAATTATCACTAAAATTTTTCTTATATTTTTTCAAAAATACTAGATTTAAAATGAAAATTATTACAAAAAGAATCAAAATTTTTTAACTGTTTTTTAATTTTTTATGATTTATCTAAGAAAAAAAAATTATCTAAGTTCTATTTTTAATTTTCTTAGTAAAATTCAACCTTTAATGATGAAAATTATAGAAATGATTTTTATTAAACTATAATGTGCAGAAAATGAATAGTACAAAGCCCCAATTTTTATAAACTAATTGAACTTAATTTGACGAATTAAAACTAAACCCTAAATTTATAAAACTAATAAACTAAATTATTTAAAAACTAATTTAGTTCTTATAAAAAGGACAGGTAGAAAATGAATTAAAGGAAAGATAAGGGTAGGCGGGCGTATTTGGAAATTTTACACTACATAGAAACGTTGTGCCCTATTAACTATGAGAAAACTACCAAACAGACCCTACGAATGTGGCTTATTTTGCTTATCTAAAAAGTGAGAATTATCAAAAACTTAAAACTACAAAGTTGTTAAACAGCTTATTTTTAACAACTTTAATAAAGACACTTTGAACTTTTGACAAAAGAATAAGCTGAAAAATAAGCAACTAGAATGCTGTCACAGAAAGTGCTTGTTTGACCATATTTTTGGATTTTTGCTTATTGTGAGCTTATTTCTTGATGAAAACTGAAACTAAAAGTTGTTTAATGATGTTTAAGATGTGTATTAAGAAGATTTAAACTAAAATTATCCTATGCTTAACAAAACTAGAAAGAAAATTAAGATGAAAAAATGCAAGTTTTGACTTAAACTGTTTTGAGCTTTTTTCTAATAAGCTAACAAGCTTATTACTGAACCTTTAATGCTGAGATTTTGGAAATAAGCTACACAATTGACTTTGAGTTAACCTAGATAAAAACTTTTGCAAAATTCTAACTAATTATGAAAATTCAATAAGGAAATTTAGCTAGGAATCCAAGTGCTGTTGGATGTTGCTGAACTATTATGTTGCTGATGCAATTGGTGATGAACTCAAATACAGGATAACATTTTAGAGCTAATACTTCACTAAGTGAATTAAATGAACACAGCAAAAACCTTTATACCCTAATTGCTTTAAAAATCCTTAAAATTTACAACTCTTGTACTGAAATATGCCCTGGATGCTGGATAAGGCAAATAAACTCTAAAACTTTGTAAAATTTCGATACTAACATCTAAAACTTAGTATTTAAAAACTTTGTTACACATCCTAGCTCAGCTGTGTAAATGGATTTTCAAACAAGAATCTTTGACTTATAAGGTCAAAAATGCTTAGATCCAAACACACCTTTATGTAACCTGTCAAAAACAATTTAGCACTTAAAATCTATTTAATTCTAAAACAGCCTGAACTTTTTATCTACTCCTATTAATTTTCACCTACTTGAGTTTTTTAAGCACTAAAAGTACTAGCTTATTTGAGGAATTAAGCTAGTTACTCTATGAGCTTATTCTACTACTAGTCATGACAGAATTAAACTTAATAAAATCTAACCTGATTTTAAACTAACGACGATTCAACTAACACAATTACAGCTAATTAAGCTACTTATGAATTTGATTTAAGATTTTAAGTTAGAAAATTAGCAATATGATTTAAGATTTAATGCTAAAAAAATAGATTTAGAAAGAGTAACCTGAGATTGAAGAGCCTTCACACTTAAGCTATCCAAGTGTAGAGACTTAAGTGTTCCTAGATGGCACCATGCCTCTAAACCAGCTTAGTAAGCTAATTGAGCTTATTAGAGCTTAATACTCTTTGTAGCTTCCAAAAATTGAACACAAATACTCAAGTGATCATGACTTGACTCAATTTGATTAATAGTGAGTAAATGAAAATCTAAAGACAAGATTTAAACTAAATTCGAGCTTATGAAAATAATAAGCTCTTATGAGCTTATTTAAAGCTTATTTGATGAATTCGACTTCAAACTGAAAACAAAAGATTATTAAATGTGTAAATCGACTTGTATTACTGAATTAAAGAAGTACAAGTTAAAAGGAAACGATTACAAGAGCTTAAAAGCTTAATTGCTAAAAGTGAACATAGAATTGCTTAAAAACGGACAATTACAAAGTAAATGTTTTAAAAACAAAATCAACAACAGAAAAAATGATGTCTAAGGGTGCTATTTATAGAAGAGAGGTGAAGAGGAGGAAGAGATTCTAGAATTGTCCATTTAATCTCATTCGTCGATCATTTGTGAGTGAATATAAGCCGTTGGATTGGAGAGGTGAGGTGTTCGCACCAATTAGGGCTTGCCACGTGGGCGTTTAGGATTGGGGAGGAAGTATGAACGAATTTTATTGTTTAAAAAGGAGCGGGGGTGGGGTAATTTCGGATTTGGGTTGTGGGAAGTTTTGGCGGGAAATGTTGTTACAGGTTGTTAGTTTGTTGCGACAAAGGCGGTGTTTATTTGAATGTTTGAAGATTTAGCACTTTTGGTCCTTGTGAATCACACCGCCGTTTTTGTAGTTATAAAGTAGTTTCTGAAATTGCAATTTCACCCCTTGTGCTTGTATACTTCTTTTTCTTCTTTATTAAACAAAGTTTCTTCTTTTGCAACTTTAGCCCTTGAATCTTTAAAACTTCTCATAAGCCCTTGAAACTTTGCACACTTGACATAACTAGCCCCTTGACTTTATTTTGAGGTCCTTGACTTCATTGTTTCTTTCTTTGACTGTGTCGGGCTGATCCGGCTGTGATCTTTGGCTGTTTCTTCACTCTTGTTCTTGTCTCTTTCGTTTCTTGTCGGTTTTTGATCGTTTCTGCTTCTTTTTGTCTTTTTAAACCTTTCCTGCACAATTAGACACAAAAGCACATATTTTCTATTCTTTTGGCATTTTTATGGCTTTTATTTGGCAAAATCCCGGGTAATTTAATGTACAATTTAGCAAATATCAAAATTCCCCAAACTAAAGGATTGCCGTGTCCTCACGCAATGTTATGAAGTTTTAACTTTGTAATAGTTAATGTTTCAAAAGGCCCTTGTTTAGAACCTTTTATGAATCACCTTTTATAAACAATTTATTCACTTTTCATCAACATTTCATCTATTGGGAAAACATTAAATGGCCAATCATTGCAACTTTGCAAAATTTAGGCTAATCGAACTTAGGCTACTCCCGATTAATAGAGCATCAAAGAGGGAAAATTCGTCATCCTTGGACTTTTCGCTAGACTAATCAAAAGCTAATAAACAAGATCTTGTCAATATAAATCCAAATGATTAAGCTCTTATACTTACAACTTGTGAACTTTTCACTCCCGGGAATAAATTAATGATTAAGATGTGTGTACTCTTTTTAACTCAACCATAGATCAATTTATCTTCATAGTTGAAATTCATCTAAGCTTTACAAATAAGCCTTGTGAGCTCAAATGTTAATAACATAGATAAATCTCGACTCAAAGCTAAAAGAGATTCGGAAACAAAACTTATATTAAATTGATTTGAGGGAAAATGAAATTTTTAAACCATGCTTTTTATTTTTCCCTGTATATACTCTAATTATTTTTTCTTGCAATAGGAATGTTGTTTATCGAACCCTCAACTTAGGCCCTTTCTCCCAAATAGGACTATTCGCAACAACAACGGTGTTCTTAGTTCAAACCCCCACTCCGTGCTAACGTTTGTGGGTTATCGGCGACAAACACCTTTTACTAAGCCTAGAACCAAAGTCCTTTAGTTGCAATCATCACCTAGGCCGCGCTCCCTAGTGATGAATGCCTACGAACCTTGATCCTACGTACATAGTTTTAATCCTTAGTTGCGACCCCATCCGAGTCTTTCTCTCAACATGGATACGCCAACGATTAAAAACTACATATGCTTTTGTTATTCTATTTTTTCTGAATGCTTCATTGGCACGAAAAATAATGCGTTTGCATTTAGAAATGCTTCATTGCATTCTTTTTATAATTATCTTTGTTGATGATGGAAAAATTTCATTTTAGAAAGCAACTTATAAATTTGAAACCAATAATCTTTTACTTACATATAAAATGAATTCTTTTTTCAAAATGTAAGACTTTTTCAAAGACATTGGTTGACTTAGCTAAATTAAAAGAGCAGTATGATTAAGTGTGTTAGAGCTTATGGGAGTACAAAGGGGACACAAAATCATTCATATAGCTTTTGGTTTTCCAAATTAAACCTTGCTTAAAAATACACTTATATTTATCTACATCATTTTCTTGTTCTTCACATTTTAAAATCCAAAGTAGGATTTGTGAAAGCTTGGCACCACAAGAGGTAGGTAAAAGAACTAGCAGGGCATTTTTTCACCCGGGTCAAGTCAAAATAACTCCTATTTCTCACCACGGGACTACCAAAATGAGGTGTTTCTTTTTCCAAACTAAAGCTTCTTTTGAGGCTTTCTTGCAAGCAAAATTTAAAATTTCTCACTTTTTCACAAAAAAGTAATTCAAAAAGATTCAAACAAGGTTGCGTGTAGTGCAAGTCAATATCGAGATTCCTTCCCCAACTAAAATGAAACTTTGTCTCA
Source organism: Tanacetum coccineum (assembly GCA_026074375.1). NCBI lineage: Eukaryota > Viridiplantae > Streptophyta > Magnoliopsida > Asterales > Asteraceae > Tanacetum > Tanacetum coccineum. The sequence goes on along the minus strand of BQNB010000587.1, from coordinate 128,651 downwards.
AAGTTTAAAAAATAAGGGTCAAAGGAAAATCTTTAACAAAAATTCTATGGTCATGCCAAAAGAATAGATGTTAGTTCGATAAAGACAAGGATAAGAGATTTCCTTATTTATGAAGAGAAGATTGGAGACCATCGATGGAAATTGTGGGAATTGCTTTGTCCTTCCACAATTTTTGAACCATGAAGCTTCCAAAATCCGGAAAACCTAGACAAAACAAACAAACAACCAAGAGAACGAAAAAAAAGAACATGCTTCCTCTTCTTTTTTTTTCATTTTTTAGCTCAAAAAATTTAAAAAATATCTCTAAACGGCTTAGTTTTGGTTAAACGCCAGTTACAAGCTATACTCGCCCCAGAATTGATTGTCCTAGGGGAAGCAAAGAAAAATAGAAAATGTAATGAAAATAGAATATAAAAGGATAAGCATGGGGTGCCTCCCCGAATAGCGCTTGTTGATTTAGAGTCCCCTTCGCTTGACTCTTTCCCCAAACTAGGTTTTATGGTGGATAATAGCAATGGTGAAGAAAATCTAAGAGGTGGAAACCTCCCCAAACTAGGGATGAAAGATATACCGTAGCATTTTTGATTCCGGGTTCAACAAACTTTTTAGAAAAGATTTTCAAGAGAGAAAATGTGAACCCAGAAAATGCTTTGGTAACATGAAAGTCCATTAAGGGTGGGTGGGGTGGGTCAAAAACATCAAGAGTCAAAAGAGCTTTAGATGGAGCTAACTCTTTTGAACTCTTATCCTTAAAAGCATCATTATCAAAAATACCCGGTTTAAAAACTTTATCTTCACTCCCCGTGGAGTAAGATGCGGGTAAAACCTCAGGATAGGTGACAAATGGTAGAAAAGATCGAATAGTAAATGTGAAGGAATCTTCCTCTTCAACATTTAGAGAATCAACATTTTCACCTTCCCCCGAATCAAAAGATTCAACATCATTAAGCACATCAAAATCATTCGTCACGGCCACTACGGGCTCAAAATCAAAACAACTCTTAACAACCGGTGATTCCGGATTATCAACACTATTAAGGTTATATGACTCATTTTCGGGAAGGGGAAGAGAATCATTGATGAGCAATTCTTCAAGAAAACGAAAATCCCCTTCCGAGTCATAATCATCGCTCTCAATGCCCGGTGGCATCGAGTCATCGGAAGTAAGAAATAAATCGATCTCCTCTATAAGAGAGTCACTATCCTCAACAGGGATAGGAGAATAAGAGAGAGACTCGATAATTGTATCAACATTTTCAGAATTATGTTCTTCCGGAAGTCGAGGAAAAGAAAATTCATCAAAAATAGAATCGGTCTTTGTAGAATCAATCGGAGAATCACGATTTAGAAGAGATTCTAAAAGATCAGATTCGGCATTAAAGCACGGTTCATCAATTCCCGGTGGAATTAGAATAATTTCGTCTAAATCCTTTCTAGAAAGAGAATAACTTTCATTTGTAATGATTTCATCGTCAATATCATAAAGAGGATTGGAGAAAGAATTAAATTCATCCTTTTGAATTTCCTCTTCGAATAATGACTCATCATCACTAGAGAAATTTTCGTTAGAATCGAAAAGAGGATTAGAGAAAATCGTAAAAATCGGAGAAGATTCATCACAGACAGGCATATCACAATCGTCATCGTCGTCGGTATCATCGTTATCGACACAAACTTCAACGATTTCTGGCGAAATCGGAGCGAGATGATCAAGTCTACTCGTGGACTTTTCGTAATAGGAATCATCGATGTTGAACAAATTACACTCCCCCAAACTAAAGTCATCGGACTCACTTGGGTTTGAAACAAGGGACTCAACACTAATTGTTTCCGTTTCCGGAGTAGTGTTAATATTCCCGTCTCCCATTATGAGTGAATCCTTAGGCTCTACGTTTTGCGAAACGGGAATGTGAATCGTATTCGGATGAACCGCATAAAATCCCAAATTATCGTCATCATCGTCAATGATAATCTTCTGACTTCGAGCTCTAGCTTCAGACTTTCTAAGCTCTTCTGCTTCTTGTATGATTTTCCGAATTTCAATGCTTAGACCATTGAATTTATCCTTAAGCTCATAAATCTTATCTTCACATTTTCTTCTATAATCAATATCGATCTCTTCCTTTCGATATTCTCTCATTCCTAAATCATTCATCCATTCTTTCATCTCTTCTAAACACTGCTGCTTCTGAATCTCCAAATCTTGGATTCTCATTTCTTGAGGAGATTGACTTTCATTTAAAGCTTGATTAGCTTTTTGAAGTCTCTCCTCAGCAAACAGTTTCGCAATACTCTTCTCTTCTTGATCTATCTGGATTTGGTTAGAAGTTTCTTGTTTGAGTGGTTGAATTTCATTAAGGATTTGTAAATCCTTAAGAAGACTTTGCAACAATTCTTGCAAATACTCAGGTTGAAATTGCTCCTCTTCCACAACTTGCTTGATTTTCAAAAATTTCTCCTCCGCAAGCAATAACTTGATGCTCTTTTCATTATGAGGTATGTGATCATACTTCATCAAGAAGTTTTGCATAGATTCTATAAGATCCGTTTGAGCATGTAGCATTTCCATACTTGCTACCGGAGGAGTCTGATAAACATCGGAAAACTGTGGGGGTTGAAATTGGTCGAAACCGGAAGAATGAGAATAAAAATACTCTTGGTTCATCGGCTGACATTGGTAAGTCTCATGAGGACCTCCACAGTTTTCACAACAAAAATATTGTTGTGGAAGAATTTGTGAATCATGTGGGAAACAATCAAAATTTTGATTATAGCACGGTTCCGGCTCAGAAATGATCGGATCTTTTGGTGGACAGTTGTAACCGAAATGAGCACCTTTTCCACAAAATTCACAAATGCATTTTTGACAAAAAATCCCATTTAATGAATCACCGCACTCATAACAACAATTATGATCGATTTGTGGAGGATCTTGTGAAATATTCACACCGGGGTCTTGATCAACAACGCTTGGCTCTCGAGGAGCATTAACAACGTTGGTATTGTCATTGGATGACTCGGAAGTATCTTGAAAATTTTGGAAAACTCCATTATCAACACAATATTAATGCAAACAAAATCTTTTTCGACATTCATACGAATATAGAGTACATCCATGACAATGAAACGGACCATTGACTGAGTTTGCCACACAAACTACCAGTCCGCACAAAGCTGGAGATGAGTCGGGCACGGATAATGATCGGTCATTGAGATTTTGCCCAATCGAACAACATTCTTTAGTGTACCAACTTCACAAGGTTGAAACACTCTTTGATTGCATAACGGGATTTTGAATGATTAGGCGCCATAAGAATTAAACATTATCGAGGATAAGGAAAATGAGAATTAAACAAATAAGAGGAATAAGAAGAATATTTTTAGCTTTTTCGAATAATACATAAGAAAATTTGAGATTGAGAAGATTCTTTTTGGGGAAATTTAAATTTTTTAGTATTTATTAGGAATGAAAACAAAAATATTTTTGGTAATCGTTTATTACAAGCTTCACGATAAGTCTCCAAGAGTACGCACAAGTGAGCGGAAAAGCTTAGCGAGCCGCAATGACTACTTAGAGAATAGCTATCACTTTTCCTTAAAACTCGACTATAGTTTGTAAACATAAAGGTCCCGTCGTACCTCGTCAAGTACTTCACGATTTGTTTTTTGTTTGTTTATTGGAATGGTTTAAGATGGATAGCTCGTATCCAAATGTTTATTAATTTTTTTATATTAATTCGATAGGAATCGAATTAATGAACTTTTTATATTTTTATACAAAAATAGAAAAATAAACTTTCAAAGGAAGGATCTTCAAAACTCTACTTCAACGAATATCTTCCAACAATCTTCACGGAATTAGACTTCCCCGGCAACGTCCTGTCCAAAAATTTGGTGAATCAAATTTATATACGTATTCTATTAATCCCGTAAGAATTCCTTTCCAAAATACTTCTCAACCAAGAGAAATATAAGGTAAAAATCTCACTAAAGAAAACACAATTTGTATATTTTTATCCGGGAAGTACTTTTCCTCGGGTCGTGTCCCAACGAAATCGTGAATTGAGAATTTGGAATATTCGGATTCGAGTCAAGAATGATAAAAGACTTTTGAATTGTTGATTACACTACAAAATTTAATAGCACAAACTAAAAACAACGGAATAGGACGAAATTTAAATGTGCAAAATGTAAAAACGCGAGCTAAAACTGAAATTCAAAATCTAAATCACAACTTTTAACAAATTTTATACCTAAAAATAAATTTTTAAAGAAAATTTTAGGAAAAAGAATTAGAATTTTTTATGTATTTTTGAATTTTTTATGAATTTCTAAAGTTTAATGATTTAACAAAAATAAACTTTTTCTAAAAATTAACACTAAAATTTTTCTTTTATTTTTCAAAAATACTAGATTTAAAAAGAAAATTAATGCAAAAAGAATTTTAATTTTTCAACTATTTTTTCTATTTTCTATGATTTTTCTAAGAAAAAGGTAATAACTAAAATCTATTTTAATTGCTAGAAAATACAAATCAAATGAGAAAATTATAGAAAAATGGTTTTAATATGCTAAAATGGTGCAGAAATTAAGTGGAATCAAAAGCCCTAATTTTAATGCCCTAATTGAACCCTAATTTTATCAATTAAAACTATAAACCCTAATTAATAAAACTAATTTGAAAAATATAAAACTATTTTATTTTTACTAAAAGAACAGGGTAGGAATTGGAAGAAATGGAAGTAGAGGATAGGCGGGTGAACTTGAGTAAATTTACACAGCAGTTAAAACGGGTAACCTTCTACTTTAGGAAAATTACAAAATAGACCCTACGCTTGTGCTTATTTTTGGCTTATTAAAATTTGAGAATCAGCAAAAACTTAAAACTACAAACTTATCAATGAGCTTAATCCTAACAACTTTAACAAAGACACTTTGGACTTTTAACAACACAATAAGCTACAAAATAAGCAAAATGATTGCTGTTACAGAAAGTGCTAGTTTAAAGAGCTATTTGGATTCTAGCTTATATTGAGCTTATTTCTAGGTGAAAACTAAAACTAAAAGAAGCTTAATCTAGCTTAAGATGTGTATTAAGAATAGCTAAAAAGAAATAAGCTGAAGGTAAAATGCATTAGGAAGAAATTAGCTATGAAAAGATAAAAGTTCAATGTAAAGCTGTCTAAAAAAATTTACCTATGCCTTTTGCTGATATACTTGACTGATTACTCCAATGCAAGTTAACTTTAACAATGAAAACTCTCTTATCTCTCTTATTCAAGTGTATCTACATTTACACTAGCACAAAGTTATCCATGGATTACCTTAAGACTCTAAAAACTTAACTGTTCAACACTGCCCTGGTGTAACTCAAGCTTTTTACACTCTAATGGCGTCTATACAGAGAATTCTATATGAAATAAATAAGTAAAGCATAGACACAAAGTGTCATAACAATACCTATAAAACTAGCCAAAATCCAAAAGGCATCTTTATTGATGAAACAAAAGTTCTCGCCAATAGAAAGACATGAAACAATTATCCATAATCCAAACAATGCAAAATTTAAGACAATAAAGTAATAAACTCCATGACATCCTACAGTCTCTTTCTAGCCACTTCTCTCTATCTTATTCCCATGATGCTCACCTGAAAATGATGCTTAAACGTCAACATAATGTTGGTGAGATTCATAGGTTTAAGACACGCCAATAACTCGCTTTGAAATCACTGTGATAAATAAAACATAACATAGCGGAACATACAATGAACTATCATACAAGATAACATGCAATCACATCAATCCACATTGAGACGCTCACGCTCAAACATCACAAACATATCCCTATCCACAACAATGAGACGATCACGCTCACTTCTATCAATCCATTAATGACTTGAGACGGTCACGCTCAAGCACAACAATCCATCAATGCCTTGAGACGGTTATGCTTAAGCACAACAATCCACAGCAATGAGATGATCATGCTCACTACTAACAATCCATTCATGCCTTGAGATGGTCACGCTCAAGCACAACAATCCATATCATATTAGCAAGTAGCACATAACATACAACAATCTCGTATAGCCCATGCCTCATTTAAAACGCATTATCACGGTAACTAAAACATTTAAACTCATAGCATCATTTTCACCCTAAGAAAAGATAAGATAAAAAGTCTATGAAACTCACCTGATGCTTAAGCAATTTCCAAACTCCTTGCACAAAACTATACAAACAAACAAACGCATGTTACACGCGACTAAGCCAAAATGCTTATGCCCATGTAACAATCAGATGATGGATGTCTAAGGTGTTTATTTACCCTCATGGGTCACCCTGACACCTTGCCCAACATTTACCAATTTGTTTACACACTTTTTCAATGTTTAACAATTTACCCGAAAAAGCAGAATTTTGGTGTCACTTTACCATTTTCTAAACCATACCTATTGACCTTTATAATATTTACCAAAAATCACGCATTTAATATTATGAGTTTACTATCTCCACAATTTTTTCACTAATTTATATCCCCTCTTAAGTGCCACAAATAAAATAAAACTTTTAACTACTCAGTTTCGGATCTGAACAAACACTAAAAAGTTTGGACCTAAAAACCATACTTAGACCCCAAATCAGAAGCTCTCCTTTGGGGGATTTTTAATACACACATAGAACTAAACTCCTGTAGGTTGGCTAATCCTAATTCGAATTTTAAGTGGGGGTTTTACCCCTCGTAATCTGACCTAAATCTGACCCGTATTTACTGTTTTGACCACTTTTGGTGTAACCAACATTTGAATGACTTCCCGACCTTAAAAACTTTCGAGGCCGAATGTTATGGAAACTAGACTCTCTGAGCTACATCATAGGCACTGGAATCACATTAATTCATGCTTCTAACCTCTAGATATTGACGAAAAAACACAGACCTAAATTCTGCTTAAACCTAAATCAAGTTCTAATGCGAATTAAGCCTAACCAATTACACCTATAAGCTTCTAATTAAACCCTAATCATTATAACATGTTTATTATATCATTAATTACAGATGTTATGAAACCCTAATTATCCATCATAATAATTATTACATGTTTTTAATGATAATTAACTCAAAGGATTATAATTTATACCTTAAATCTTCGAATCTTGAACACAAAAATCACCAAACTTGAAAAAATATTTTTTCTTCTTCCTCCTTTGATAAAATTCGGCTGGAACAATAAAAAACAAGGGGGAGAAGGGTTTTTGGTATTTATAAGGTTTACAAAAAGGTTTAGGATAGATATCTTTTACCAATTTTAATTAGAGTATGATTTGTTTTCCTTTTTCCCCCTTAAACCCAAAACCGGCCGAACCCTTATCCTTTTCTTTTTTTATTTATTTATTTATTTAATTATTAATTACTTAATTATTTGTATTACCTTAAGTTTTTATAAAAACCTAAGCTTATTTGAGTAAACCTTTTTGCGTAAACGCAATTTACTAGGCTTTTAAAATAAATAACTTTTCATTTTTATTAAACCTAACTTTCCAAAAATAGAAATTTCATTTCTTTCTTATTCTAACCACTAAAGCCTATTCATACCTAATTTTACTAACACATAAATACGTATACGTAATAATACTTACACAATTAACGCAAAAACGCCAAAACCACAAAAGTCATTTCCTTGCCACCAAAAGTGAACGAAAGGAACTTAACCAAATCCATCACCAATCCAATCCCAATGAGACGATCACGCTCAATAGATTGATTACCAACTCTAACACAATCCACATAACGCATATAAACACATAAACCATACATTACAACAGATTCATAAGTCAACACTAACGGTTTGACTAACCTGCTCAAGTCATGGTTGTCACAGTACCCCTAATTGTTCCCAGCATTAAACTCTAACTTCCTCTTCTTTTTAGCTTGTCTTTCAGTAATGGTGAGGACTTTCTGATCCATCTGATCATTGGGAAACTCAATTGCTTCATCCATTGTCTTAGGTTGATATGAAATTACATTTCCCCGAATCATATCAGGAAGTCCACCAACATATTTCTCAACTTCATCCGATTCCTTGAGAAACATATGTCCACACATTAGTGCAAGTTTTTGAAAACGCAGAGTGTAACTCGTGATATCGGTACCTTTCACTTTTAGGTTCCAGAGCTTAATTTCCAACTTTTTGATTTCACCCCTTGGGCAGTATTTTACTGTCATCATCTTCTTTAGTGTCTTCCAGTCCATAGCGTAAGCAACATCTTGAGTAACAGTCTTCATGTGAGAGTTCCACCATGTTAGAGCATTTCCAAGGAAAGTGCAAGTAGCGAACTTAACTTGGTTCTCCAGAGCACAGTTGCTAATGTGGAACACTGATTCCATCTTTTTAAACCATTGTGCCAACACAACCACTCCTTCAGTACCCTTAAAAGTAAGGGGCTAGCAATTAAGAAAATCTTTGTACGTACACTCACGCAGAGTGCGTGTAATTCCTCTAGTTCCAGTGCCAGAATTGTGGCATCTGTCACCATGACCATTAGTGCTATTTCGAAGAGTTTCATGATTAGCAAGTGCCGCAGACACCCTTGCTTCGATCAGTTGCTCAACAGCAGCAGCTGTCATTGGGGCAGCAGCCGTAGCAGTAGCAGCAGCTCTTGCAACAGCAGCAGCCCTTGCAGTAGCAACAGAGGTTCTCTTTGGTAGCATATTGTTCTAAATCACAACAATATAAAATACGTGAGCTTTCATAAACATCACAATATGACATGGGTACAACATATATAACAAGATCACATCACACAGTGATTTATATAACATGACTAGGATCATAACACATAATAAAATTGAGATCGACATAACATAATACAACACATTATATATAACAAGATCACATCACACAGTGATTATATAACATGACTTGGATCACAACACATAATAAAATTGAGATCGACATGACATAATACAACACATCATATATAACAAGATCACATCACATAGTGATTATATAACATGACTAGGATACAACACATAATAGAATTGAGATCGACATGACATAATACAACACATCATATATAACTTGAAAACATACATGATTGTCTGATACACAAAATGAAAAATACAAATCCTACTGCCATGCTAGCTGGGTATAAAACCCATAATACTTAGCCGGCTAACATAATGATAGCTATGAATATGACATGAAAATGTAAACCTAGGCAGAACTATTGGCGCCCTCGGGATCATCTGCATGAGTCTGATCTCTAGCCTGGAGTGCCTGAATCTGTCCTAGAGTCGCTGACAACTGTCCTTGTAGTGATGAAATTAGTGCAATCAATGTCGCTGTCAATGACTCCTATAAAGCGATCCGGTAATCCTGAATCTGGGCGTGAGTCCTATATGCCTGCAGCTCATAGTAAACTGCCGAACTCAATCTGACTGAGTGTGCCCAAGCCTCTCGAGAAGCTAGAGCCTCCTGATCCAATAGTAGTGCAGTCTCATGGTGAAACTGTCTATCCTCGATCAATACGTCAACTCTCTATGATAACTGAGTCTGTCTATCCTAAGCATCCTCGATCACAGCATAAATATCTTAAGTGTCCTGCTCCTAAACCGCAGCAAGCTCGGTCACTCTAGCATTAACCCATTCGAGGGTCGTCAGTGCTACCTCCTCAACAACCTTTGTCGGGTCTACCCAAACATCCCTAATGCCATAGCCGACCTCCTCGGCTCTCTGACGTCTGATCTCGGCATCCATAGTGCCGATAAACCCATAGTCTGCTCTATGACCTCCAGTAGGTCTAGGAGCAGCAGTCGAACTCTCCCCCACCTCATTCCTTGATTTGGGAGTAGTTAGACATAACCTCTTACGAGGTGGTAACTCAGCCTCAGGAATGTCCTCCCTATGGTCGACTGGTGGTGGTATGGATAGTGAGGCTGGTAGTGGTGATAATGGTAACGGTAATGATGTGGGTATAGGTGGTGGTAAATGCAATAATGATGGTGGAGGTGGTAGTGGTGGTGAGAGAATCTGAGGTAGTGGAGATGACCAAGGTGATAGTGGAGATGGTGGTGTAGGTGTGACAGCATACTCAGCAATGCGTGCCTCCATAGATGGTGACATAGGTGGCTCAAGTCTGACAGTCTCCCGTGCCCTACGGAGACATGTCTGAGCAAAGGAGATCCTAATCTGAGGCGATCTAGGTATAGGTGCAGACTCATCAGTCTCAAATGCCTCTGTATCCCCAGCTGAGGGAACATGGTCAACAACAAGTACAACAGAAGAGTCAGTTGGAGCTAGGTGCTCTTCCTCCTCCTCATCCTCAAAGGGCTCCTCATCCTCATCATCAATATCATCATCATCATCGGAGGGCTCATCATCACCATCCCCTCCATCAGCAGGATAGTCAGCATGATCCTCCTTGGGGTCCTCCTCTGGATCCTCGTCTGGATCGGAGTCTGCCACATAGCCTGGTGACAAGGCGGTAGGTGAGGCATCAACAGGTAGAGGCTGGTTCTCTAAGGGTGCCTCAGCATAGGATGGCACTAAGTAATCGGGGTACTCAGGCTCAAGTACGTATGGTACTTTGATAGGTGAAGGTAGGTGCTCGGGACCAGGCACGTAATCTGGAGATGGTGGGTGCTCAGGTCCTGGCACATAGTCCGGATATGGTGGGGCTACCGGCTGCACGGGGAGTCCATCGTATCCGTATACGATAACTCATGTAGAACCTCCATTAGACAACTCCCCAAAAGACTATCCCTGGCTCGGAATCAGTGTAGACAGATGTGTAGGTAACTGTGGATGCTGAAGACATGACAGAATCTGTAATACCCAAACAGAGTTTACATTAGTACATATATAAGACCCATAATAATATACTTAATATATTATAAACACGTATGTGAACCATGCAACATCTAGTATACTTAACTAATGCAATAAGTAATGTATGAATGAATGTCCCATGAAAATCCCTTTATATGATGCAATGTTTGAAAATGGTTATAGTCCAAGTAAAAACATTTGACCTGGTTCTTTATAACCTTGGATCTAGATACCAATCTGTAACACCCCCAAATAGGGTCGCAACAAAATAATGAGTCTGGGAGCGTTACTTCATAGATCAATAGCACAAGATATGAGAACGACATCTAAAAGAGTCGTTTACAAGACGATACATTGAATTTATTAAAATTGGTTCATACAAAGCACAACAGCTTAAATTGTTCAACATTTGATAACAAAGATTTTAGATCATAACAAATATATCCCAAGGTGTAATGACTCCAAATCTTAAATGCATGACTCCCCAAAAGAGTATCCCTAATGTATCCTTAGCACCTCGTGCCTTATTGACCTGAGAAAACATGCTTTAAAACGTCAACATAAAGTTGGTGAATTCATAGGTTTATGTAAATATAATGTAGGACCGCAAGATTTTCCCCGTGATAATGCAACAAATGCAAACAACACAAAATGTAATTATGTTTTTTCTAAGCTCATGACACTGAAGCTCGACATGTATGAATTGCAATATAAATTGCCCACATTGCCCGTAATGATGTTCTAACCCACAACATCCAAATCCGACATGGTATACGTCCGTTGTTCGGCAAACCGGCACAGTGAGTGCTATTCACCCGAACGGGGATGTCAATCCCAAATAGATCTATTTATAACATCCGCGCTCACACAAAGTAATTGACAGTTCATGATAATGGGCTCAGAGGGTTATCACTACTTAGGCAAACACGTAATCATGATAAAATGTACACTTGCGTCCAATTTGTAAAACAATGCATGTTTCTCACCCCAAAGGTTGTAAATCATTGATATAGTAAAACATGGGGCTATGAACTCACCTTAGTGAATAAACTGGAGTATATGAATCAAGTGAATGGAAACGTCACGGATAAGACCGAAGACAACCTAAGTAATTATAGGTCGTGTAAGTACCATGTACTTTGAATAACCAATACTACATATAATCCTATATAGTCACATCACCACCTAAAAGTGTTTGTTTAATTTATCAAATTAAACAATTTAATTTGTACTTGTAAAACAAATGTCCTTGTAATTTGCAATTGTAAAAATGATATACTTGTCTAACAATTTATTATTTGCCAAAATACTTGATGTATTATTTATATAATTTCATTATATAAATAATTTAATTGTTTGAGAAAATTAATATTTATAAGGTAGATACATTTATAAATATTACTTTTAGTAATAACGTCATATCTTTCTCGTTTTAATCCCGTTTTTAACGTTCTTTATATGTATGGATTTGTATTTGAAAAGTTTAATCAAATTTTATATTTATTATATGGTTAAGTACTGTTATGAACAATAACAGTAAGTGAAAGTTTATAAATATACTTTTTATAACTTTAATTATTGAAATCGAATTTTAATTGTATCTCATTCGTTTTAATTCGGTTTTTATTGATTCTTATGTCCACGTCTTCATAATTAAAAACTCTATCCAAGAAAAATATTTCTCAACAACCCACTATTATGAACAGTAGCAAGTTTTTATAAAATTACTTTTATAAATTTACTTTTTATCGTAATCTCGTAAATAGCGTATCTCCTTCATTTTCAATCCGTTTTTAATGTACCTTATAGTTTTCAAATCCTCATTAGTTGTACTTTATCAGAAAAATAAGCTTACATTTATCTCAGATTCGAAATCTTAAAGTTTTATAAAATTACTTTAATAAAGTTACTTTTACATATTAAATTACTTAAAACATGTCAAATCCATAACTAGTTCATTACCCATTTGTTTTCCAAGTTTCTTATATTTTTGAAATCACAAAAATATGTAATTTTAAGGAAAAATACAAAACATTATGTTCAAGTTTGAATTATATAGTTTTTATAAACTTAGTTTTATAAAAATACTTTTATCCGCATTATCTTGTGAAAATCATAACTCCTTCGTTATTTATCGAATTTTCAAGTTTCTTATATGCTTACGATCGTCATGAGATGTACTATTTTTATAAAATATAAAAATGAATTTTATTGGGTTCAAATGAACAGTAACATTTAAATGTTTAATTAACTTGTTTTATACACTTTTTAAACTTAATAAAGTTACCACAAGTTCACTAATTTATAAATTACATCCATTGTGTATAAATTAGGTCTTCTACATTGTTTCCATCATAATAAGTCCATATTGTCTAAGAAAATTGTCCAACATATTTATTTACTTATCTAAACTTTATAAATAAATAAATAATCATAACTTGACAATTAATTATATAATTTATCCATGGCTTGTAAATCCTTGTTTTAAACATTTTAACATCTTTTAAACATCATCTTATTCACAAATAAAATGTATTTCGTGTATGGTTGTACATGTATATGTTTTATAACTTCATAAAATAAACCTATGTGATGATTTAACTATACATAATTATATAAAACATGAAATTAACATAATGAAAAGATTAGGGTCTTAGATAAACCTTAGATGAGTGTATGGTGAATGTAGAACAAGATCAAACCCAACAAACAAAACCCTAATTCCTTTTCTTGTATACTTCTTGTTAAACCATAACCCAAGCTTCCAAATCAACCCAATCACCTTAGATATGATTACTAGTAATGCTTGAACACTTGTAATACTTTAGAATGGAATTTTATAAGAAATCCTAGTTTATAAAGAGTGAGTCGTGAGCTTTTGTGTACAAGGAGAGAGTTCTTGTGAATTTTTACTTGCAATGAGAGTGTGTATGTGTTTATTTAGCTATGACTTGCTTTGTATGGAAAGTGGTCATGTAGAAACAACCTTAAACATTAACCATGGGTATGTAGTGGTTTAGGGTACAAGAGAAAGAGCTCTCCTCCTCCCTATGCACTATCGCCGGCCAAGATTGGAGGAAGGGTACTAGGATTAGACAATTTCTAGTAATGTGTGATATGTAAGTGTACTCTTGTGGGATTAGAAGGTTTACTAGTGAAGTTTAATTTATCAAGTGTATATGTTTGTGTATATCCGGCCTTAAGTAATTAACAAGTGATAAAATGAGTAAATTTTGTGTAGTGGGTATAATTGTGGGTATTGGTTGAGTATAGATGGGTATAGGTACTTTCGGGTATGCCTAAATGTATTTTATAGCGAAACGTAAACGTTTTACGTAACTGATAAAAATAAAATATGTAAATTTAATATATATTCTCATAATAATTATATAACACTTGCTTGACGTAAATTTTAACTTGTTTGGTGTCCGTTTACGTTAAATGTTGATTTTTAGTTTACGCGATTTAACTATAGGATAATAATTAAAAGCGAACGCGTAAAACTCTAAAAATAAATAATGATAATAATTGAGTCGGGAAATGACCTGAAAATGAGAAATGTTACACTCTCCACCCGTTAGCTTAGTACAAGATAAAGTGTAAGCGACGTTAGGTTGGTCCTACCTCGAAGTAGGACTCGGTATTTAGCTTAGTACCGGATAAAGTGTAAGCGACGTTGTAAGTTTCCTCGCGCTATAAAAGCGATCTTGTGATCTAGTGAAGTAACTCTCGAGTTAGGTACTCGGGGAGTGGAGTAGGGCGAAGAGGAGCTTCGTAGCCGAACCACTATAAATCATCGTGTCCGGTTTGCGCTTTCTTTTACTTATCGCTTTACATTTATATTTGCCTTTATCGCTTTATATTTATATTTGCATTGCATCTATGTTTGTGTTATATATTGTTGTGATGATATTGTTTGTTTGATATTCTTTAGTATAGTTATTGTAGTATAAACTTGATTGATTGTTTGATACAAAAGTTTTAAGTTGATAATGAAAACGTATTCACCCCCTTCTACGATTCCACAATTGGTATCAGAGCCACGTCGCTCTAGTTTTCAAAACAAATGATTTTAAAAATAGAGCACGGTCCATGTATCAAATTTCCTATCAAGCGACACATAATGTGAAAAGTTCTTTGTTTAGTACTTACAAGTTTTGTTGCTAAATATAAAGTGTTACAATAGCTTGAAGGTCTTTTAAAGAGTCCCAAACAAAGTGAATAATGTGTTTAAAAGTGAAATAAACATTTTTGCCAAAATTTCACCTCTTCTGCGACCTACGGATCCACCAAACCCTGGATCCGTCCATGTAGATTCGTCCATATGGTTTTCAGTTTTTGTCAAACTTCAAAAATTCATATAAAATAAATCGTGCGTCAGATTTCGATGATTCAGAAACCAAAATTAAAGTATTTTAAGTGTACTTTTCAATGGAATAGGTCTCAATTACTAGTGCAAATTTTAAGTTTGTCAAATAAGCAAAATGACATAGAGTGTCCAAAACTAAAATTTTGTTTTAGCGTAAAAAGTTGATTTTAATCTTTCCTTTCGAGTCAGACAGTTCTAATTTGTTTACTTTTGAAAGTTGGTGTATTTTATAATTGGAAAGTAAATGTATTTTTCAAACTTACTAATGAGGAGAAAAATTATTTATTTACAAATAAAATCAAGCTATGTATACATTGTTACATTTAATACACAAAACGAAGTGTAGTATTTATGTGTGTTATGCTAAATGATTATTTGTTCCTCTTTGCATCTTAAATCAATCTTTGATACGCTTATTGCATTTGTAGTTGAGCTTCTTTGTTGATTAGCATAATCTCGTCATGTGTGTTATTTATTAATGTTCATGTATATGCGTCAATTGATCTTATGGAAGATCTCTTGCACTAAGTTGTGAATTTGCTTTTGCATTACGTATAGGAATAGACCACTATGTTTACAAATGTTATATCAACATCTTGTGAATCTTATTACTTAGTCTGACCCACTTAGGATTGAGAGCTAAACATGTGTGTCAACCCTTTTAAAAAACATTGTCTTGCATGACTATTGTGTTACTAGTTTAAGTGATAAAATATGTCAACACTATATATTCAACACTTACATTTTATCAATGTCTCAACAAGGTCTCTAAGTCGTGTCATCCTATTATCTTGCTTAAACATAGGTTGTCTAAACAAGAGAAAAGATCATAATAACACATTAGTATGTAAGAAAAGGAAAATATGTTTTGAACTTAGTTTGTGCTTGCATTAGTCTAATTCACAATCACAACTAATAAATATTTAGATTAAAATGAACATATGAATTGTTTTAAATCTTAAATTTGAAAGCTTAACTTTCTTAGTACGAAAACACTTTCATCTTAAAGTTTTATCTTCGCATAAATTTTCACATTAACATTAACTTGAAGTGAAAACATTCACTCTAGTCAAAAGCTTGAAAATATTAGATAAACATGTAATAGTTTCGAAAATGATTCGTAATGCTTAAAAAAGACTAGGTTAATTTTCATACTCTTTAAAATGTCAAAACCTATGCATATTGTGTTTGATAACGAATAAGCTTTTCTCACATATAAAATATATGACAATCCCAAAGAAACAAATAAACTCATCATTTTAAATGATCTCACACTTAAGACTAATCTTAGTCTTAATGGAACACATTAGGAAAATCTTTATTTTATTTCTTTTAAAAGAGTGTTTGTGAGGGTCAAGAAAGATTTCGGATATATATCGATTCATTATTCAAATTATGATTGATACCATTCTTCGAATCTAATTGCCATGTTTTTGAGTTTGGATATGAAATCCGATTCATTATTTGTCTAGCTTCAAGATTATATCAAAACCATAACAAAAGATATTATCTCGAATCTACATACTCAATCACACTAGGTTGATATGAAAATAATGTCATCCCTTTCAAAGACGAAAAGAATATACATCGGTTCATAACTCACACTTGTGATAATGATGTCATATTGAGTCTACATGTCCAATAGGTGTGTTCCTATTATTAATAATAACATGTTTAAAATGCACGTCAAAGTAGGATTGATGACTTAGATGTTTCGTCCGAGATATTCAAGTAATTTACCTTGCAATGCATTTGGTAAAGTTGTCATTTCTGAAAAACCAAACACGAGCAAATGCACAATATATGTAGCCTTGCTCATACAATTCAAAAGTACAAATCAAGACTCAAATCCACTTTTGGTTATATCCTTTTCTCTCTATACCAAATAAGCATAACCTTATTTTTAACTGAGTATTTAAAACAAGAACAATTCATTTATCTAAGATTAGGATTAGGAATAATGGAACATATTCTATAACCATTATTTTGGTTTCTTTCTATAAGTAATCATAAGTGGACTTCGAATATAAAGATGATTATTATTCAAACGATAATTAATCTTATTATTCTATCTAATTTCAAATGTTCGAAATATGAACATGGAGTCGAGATTAGAATTTATCTAGATAACGGAAATATCAATATAATGACCATAGATATTTTTCGAGTCTACATGTTTAACTATTTTTAGTTATTACATGAAATTACTAAATCGATGATAAGACGAAAAGAACAATCATCGAATTGCAATTCACACTTGTATTTACGATGCTTTGTTATGCCTAAATGTTCATAATGCTTGTGTTATTAGCAATGGTCACAAATATGTTAAAAGCTAACACACTCCTAGTAGGATTGACATCGTTAAAATTCCATAGGGAAATTCACGACAACCTCCACGTTACGCTCAAAACTAGGACGTCGAATCTGAAAGTTCAAACCAAGAACCCTTACAACATATATAAGCTTTTCCATTACTAAAAAGTTAACACCATCGCCCAAACAACAAAAAATCATGTTATGTCTGTTTTCAAACAACTTTGCGACCTACGGATCCTCCATATGGAGATTCGTCTTTGATTTAGGTAGATCCGTCCGTGATCATCAAATTTGAATATATTTCTTTTGTCATTTTGTACTTGTCTAAGGTCTAACAAACATGTAACTAACCTTTAGTACATCATAATTTTTATAATTGAATATTCCAAAATATCTATTGAGGTATATAACCTTAATAAGATTACTTTCAAAAAGATATGCAAAGGTGCATTCTTAGAACGCTTTAATGTAGTACATTCTACCTTGTCACACTCAAGTATACTCCTAAGATCTAGAAGACCCAATCATGTTTAAGCTTACAAAATCTTGCTTGCTCTCTCATTAAACCCTAGAAGTATAAACATATTGATTAGGATTTTGAGAAGCGGAATTTAAACATATTAGTTGAGTCATATTAGGCCAAGTATTAGTGGACAATGCAAATTTTATCTTTGCTACACTTCATTAGGCAAATGCGGGAATTAAATTTTATCGTAAAATGAGAATGACTACTAGAGAATCTATTGCACTCGAAATTCAATTTAACCTAACAGTAGAATTGTTTTCGGGAAGGAAGTTGGGTTCGTGGGGTAACCCATAAAAATGGTCGTGTTTAGCCTCAATTGAGTACCACTAGGGATAGTCTCATATTCATTCTCTAACTTAATTAAATGGCTCTTTCTTAATATGCCTAATGTTAGTTTACATTGATAAACTTTGTATTTCATTAGGATTGCCAATTAAACAATTAGCAATTAGGATTCTCCTTAGTCGACCTAGACTACTTGCACATCACATACGTATTTTTGTGATTTCAAAATATTAACTTGTTCTCGTGAAATATGATTATATTATCTTCATGCTTGCTTGATACTCAATGATTACTTGCTTAATTGTTGAATGCATAATTATTTAAACGGCTTTGTTTTTGGTTAGCAATCTCGATTTAATATCTATAAGCTTATATTTATGATACGTGTTATTAGATGCTAAATGCTAACATGTTTTGTATGATATATATGTATGTGGCGTAATCATTGTTTTATGTGAGCTTTTATATGATCTACGTGTCTTTTTTGTGCACCCACACTATATCATTAGGTCCGTCTATCTAGATGAACATATAGACGTCACATAGTCTTGTACATCAATATATATGATCGTTATGATTAATACACTTAAGTGACTTAGTGTCTTTTGAGTCTAGGGTATTGTCTCGTGTTACTAAAATTTATCGAGTACACATGCATAATCGTCTTAATCCCTAAGGATTTTAGCTTAGATCATTTTGATCATTATATTATTTATTTATTTGATTCTTTTCTTCATGAAATACATTTTTCGTCCCTCATAGTCAACGGTCAAATACTCAAAACTCCCCATAGTAACTCGTTCCCACTCCTTTGTTACTATATCAACAATCTCATATCTTTAGGGATCAGCTCCTTAACCATAAACGGTTATATCACTCATTTTTCATACCTAATTAATTACATTTGAAAACCTAAATCACATCTCTACCACTATATAGATGGCTAATATCTTCTCTCCACCATTTCCGCTACCACCTTTAAGATAACCTCATACCTCATCATGTGATTGTTCTATGAACATTAGCAATGCTTGAGAAGAGCTACGTAACTTCATGGTTGAAGATCGTCGTATGCTAACCATCATCCTTCTTCACTTTCTCAAGCTCATCACTTTCGTCATCGTTTGTTTTCTTCTTTATTTATTTTTATTATTCGACACGTTATGTCCGGATGAGCACGAATTAAGTGGGAGGGAAAACACACTCGTTCACTTATAATCTTTCACCAAATATTCTTAAAAACTCATAAATGTGATTTTTATTCCCTAGAAACCGATTCAAGAGAACCTTTACCATACGGACTCATTTCTTGTTCTTTCATACATGTACACCTCGCTCACACAAACCAAATTGGTGACCAAGATAGTAACCTGGCTCTTTTCCTAACTTCATTATTAGGACTAATACCTCCTCAAACAAGAACACCTAACTCATTTCTTTTTCAACAACACAAGTACACCCTGTTCACACAAACCAAATTAGTTCTAGTCTCCTACCCTAACATGACTATCTAGCATCAATACCTCTTCTTGATAAGAGCACATCAATCTTTGAATATTAGCCTCGTTACTAGAACCTTCAACCCTTAGGTCAACTTTACAAGAACGTCGTCTACCACACACTCAAACCTTACAACTACACTTTACTCTTGATAGTAATAGTTAGTTCAACAACCTTCAATCCTCACAAACATGATACTCAAAACATATAACTACACAATCTTCACTATCTTCACTTGAAGAACATCATCACCCTTACCAACAAATGTTGGTCCTCACTTGCAAACTCCCATGCCAAATAAATTATCTCCTCAAGAACATTCCACACTTATCCAATAACCATTACAAGTGATCCTTTCATTTTTTCCACAATTGAGTCTTTTTGTTTGTTTCCACTTACTAGCAAGTGAAGAACATAAAGAAGATATTCAATCTTCAAGTATTATTGAGTTACCACATTGTTGTGTCTTTCATTTTCTTTTCACTATGAAAGAACTACCACCTAATCTCACATATCCACCTTTGCGCGTCAACATCGACAACCAACAATGTTGTTAGTTCTAACAACCGTTAATCCTCACAAACATCATACTCAAAAATGTATCCTCACAATCTTGACCATCAAGAACATTTCACCAACTTGATCACCTTCACCACCAAATATTGGTCCTCACTTTCAAACTCTCATACCAAAGAAATTATCTCTTCAAGAACACTCCACATTATCAATAACCAGTTCAAGGGATCCTTATCTTTTTTTCACCTTGAGTCTTTTAGTTTGTTTCCACTTACTAGCGAAGTGAAAGAACATTTAAAAGACAGATATTCAATCTTCAAAGTGGTAATTAAGTCACCACCTGTTGTGCTCTTTATTTTCTTTCACTTTGATAAGAACTACCACCTCGTTCTCACATATCCACTTTGTTCGTCAACATTGACAAACCAAACACATGGCAAACCTTATCCTTCGTGTATCGTTAGACACATACATATATTTTCCTAAAATATCTCATACATATCACTTTAGCAGTACTAAAACAGACTAACAGTACTAACTAAGTCTAGCAGCAGAAACTCTTCTAGCAGTAGTAACAGTTGTATTGGCAGTACTAATATTACTCTAACAGTAGTAATGACTTGGAACATTTTCTTTGATCTTGAGCAGCATCAGTAACCACAACTAGCAGTTATAACTTGAACTAGCAGTAGTAGCAGTTAAGAATCCTTTTTTTCCAACATTTTTATTTCTTCTAAGAACATACTTAGAGTATGTCTTCTTAACAAATCATCCTTATCGTCAACATTTAGTTCGACCCAAAGTCTTACAAAAATGTTTTTCCTAGAACACCTCACACATGAAAAGCACACATAGTGCTTAACAAACAAACCTTGAGGATTTAGGAATCTCTTAATACAACCCTTGACAAAAGTCTATCTGAAGTCAAATCATTATCTTTGGTAGATAATCATTTCTTAAGGAACATGTCGTTCTAAAAATGATAGTACTCCTTATCCGAATGACATATTAGATAAAGTCGTTCTCATAACAATGGTGTGTCAAACTATAAACGAATTATGTTCAAGTTTATTAAAGTTGTGTGATTGGTTGGATAAATTTAGTGTCAATTGAGTCTTAGTCATCGAGCATGTGTCTTGGCTCTTTTTATTTAGGTTGTTATTTTTTAAATAGAATTGCACGTGTCTAGCTTCCAACATTTGTTAAAAGCCTCTTACTTTAGAGTACTCATACCTATGACATGCATATTATGTTCCCTGATAGTATATTACTATATGTATTTTTGCTATCAGGATCTTTTTTATGATTTCTATTACTATATGTACATTTGATATCATAATTGATCTTATTGCTAGCTTACTATGTGCGATTATTTTTTTTATATTTTTTAGACTTGCTAACATGATGCTTAACATCTTTATGACTTGGTGGTAGGTTAACATATTAGGACCCTTATATGCTATTCTTCATGATTTAAGTGTTTATATGCTAAGTGTTTTGAGTTTTGGGTACAAAATGCAGTTCTGGCCGTTTTTGTTAAAGTCTGTGACCAACGGATCCACCATATGGTAGATCTGTATGTTGTTTTGGTGGATCCGTGGATCACCTGGAAAGGCACCAAAATTCAAAAATGATTTATTTTTAACTTTTTTTACTTTATCTTGTATTCATATTATGTGATACTATATGGGATTTTAAACCTTAGGTTAAAAACTATTCTCATATCTTTATTGTTACATGCATAGTTATAATCGATATTATGAATATGTGCGCTTTTCTACTAACTTTGTTTTATAGTACACACACTTAACTCAATTCCTTGGTGTCCCAAACAAGGGGGAGCTTCCGACAAGCACTTAAAGAGTGCATCTTGTATACATTTAGTTGCACATACTCATCCAACGGAGTATCTAGTTTCGCACTAACATTTTTTATAGGTTTTTGATAATACCTTGATGCCTCAAATAAGGGGGAGCATTCATCAAGTAGAAGCATACACGCATTTATCATATATTTCTCATATTGCTTCATGATATATATATATATATATATATATATATATATATATATATACTTAGCCTTAAAATATGGTGACATATCCGGAATTACATTCGCAATGACAGAGGAACTGAGTTCTTAAATAAGACTCTCCAGACATACTTTAAAGAAGAAGGAATTGATCACCAAACAACAATTGCTCAAACACCTAAACAGAACGGTGTTGTCGAAAGACGAAACCATACTCTGGTTGAGGCTGCTCGAATAATGCTCTCGGCTTCTAAACTTCCACTATTCTTTTGGGCTGAAGTAGTAGCAACTGCATGTTGCACCCATAATAGATCTCTAATCATCACCAGACATGAAAAGACACCATATCACATCATTAATGAAAGGAAACCAACTCTCAAACACCTTCACATCTTTGGCTGTACTTGTTACTTAGTCAGAGATGTTAAAAACCTTAACAAGATAAAGGAGAAAGGGGATTAGTGCATTTTTATAGGATATTCTACATAGTCAAAGGGATATAGAGTCTACAACAAGAGAACCAGATTAATTGTTGAATCCATTCATATCAACTTTAATGATCTCAAGGAAGTTATGGCGTCAATACATAATAGTCCTCGCCCCGCGCCCCAACGACAAATGACTTTGGAATCTCGCAAGTCACCTACCGCAGAGCTGATTGGTGTTGACTTTGGAAGGATTTAATAATATGGCTAAACATTTGTTCAATCCTCCCCGACCTTCGGATCTTTCTTGTGTAGCTAGTGATTTCTTATTATAACAAAAATGGTTAGAAAAATCATTCATATGCTAATAAAATGTCAAAAACTATGCATACTATGCATAATAACAAATAGTTTTTCGAACACGCAAAATATATGACAAACTTGAAGAAAGAAATTAACTTTTCATTATTCATCAACCTTACACTTACAACTAGTCTTAGGATTAGTAGAACACACTATTAAAATATTTATTTGTCTTCTTTTAAAAGAGTGTTCGTAAGGGTCAAGAAAGATTTTGAATAGCTATCAACTCATTATTCAGACTATGATTGATGTTATTATCGAATCTAATTGACAAGTTTTCGAGTATGGACAAGAAATCGGATTCTTATTTGTCTAGCTTTAAGATTATATCAAAATATAACAAGAGATATTATCTTAAACCTACATACTCAATCACACTCGATTGATATGAAAATAACGACATCCCTTTCCAAGACGATAAGAATATGCATCGGATCATAACTCACACTTGTGTAGATGATGTCATATTGAGTCTACTTGTCCAATAGTTGTGTTCCAAATATTTGGCAAATATATGCATAAAATACACAATGAAGTAGGATTGACGACTTGAATGTTTCATCCGAAATACTCAAGTAATTTACCTTGCAATGCAATTGGTAAAGTCGTTGTTTCCGAAAAGCCAAACATGAGCAAATGCACAACATATGTAACTTTGCTCAAACAATTCAAAAGCACAACTCAAAACTCAAACTATCTTCTCATCAAAACTCTATCTTACTTTACCAAATAAGCATAATATTTCTTCTTCACCAAATGAGAACCCTTTAACCATCTAAGGTTAGAATTAGGAAAAATTGAACATATTCCACAAACCATTATCGTGCTTTCTTTCAATAAGTGATCGTAAGAGGATTTCGAATATGAAGACGATTATTATTCAAACGATAATCAATCCCATCATTCAATCTAATTACAAAAATATGAACATGAAATCGAGACTAGGATTTATCTAGATCACGGAAATATCAATCAAATGACCATAGATATCTTTCCGTGTCTACATGTTTAACCATCCTCGGATATTACATGAAATCACGAAGTCGATTGCAAGACAACAAGATTAGTCATCGAATTGCAATTCACACTTGCAATGAAGATGCTTCATTGAGTCTAAAGTGTTCAAATGTTATGTTATTAGCTATGGTCAAATTATACATGCTAAACTTAACACACTCTAAGTAGGATTGACGACTTATGAATTTCCATCGGGAAACTCATAAGTACTCCAACTTGATAAGCAAGTCTTGGACGTTATTTCCGAAAACTCAAACCAAGAACCCTTATAACTTATATAAGCTTCTCCTAATAACCTAATTTCAACACCATCTCTCAAATAGTGGGAAAATGATCCTTACCCAAATTTGGCACCTCCACGGATCGATGGATCCTTCGTCTTAGATTCATCTTCGGTTTAAGTAAATCCGCCCTATTGCATTAGATTTTAAAACATCTTCCTCTTATGAATCTCTTGCTTAAAGGTTCAACATACATGTAACTAACCTTTAGTAAATCATCATCATAATTATACAAAGAAACATTCACAAGATCTATTGAGGTAAATAACCTTAATTGGATTTCTTTCATAAAAGACATGCAAAGGTACATTCTTTGAACACTCTCATTATAGAGCATTACACATTGTCACTCTTAAGCATACTCCTATGTTCTAGATGACTCATTCTCTCTTAAACCTACAACAACTTGTTTGCTCTATCATTTAACCTTAGAATTCCACACATTTTAATTAGGATTATGCGAACCAGAATTAAAGCATGTTAGTTGAGTCATGTTAGGCCATTTATGATAAGATAATACAAATTTTATCTTTGCTACACTTCATTAGGAAAATATAGGAATTCTATTTTGTCTAACATGAGAATGACTACTGGAGAATCTATTGCACTAGAAATTCAATTTGACCTAACGGTTGAATTGCTTCCAAGAGTGAAGTTGGGTTCGTGGTATAACCTGTAAAAATGGTCGTGTTTAGCCTGAATTGAGCACCACTAGTGATAGTCTCATATTCATTCTCTAATTTGATTAAATGCCTCTTCCTAAATATGCCTAATGATAGTCTACATCGATAGACTTTGTATTTCATTAGGAGTGCCACATAAGCAATGTAAGAAATTAGGTTTCTCCTTAGTCAATCCATTACTACTTGCATTTCATCATATGTGCTTGTATGTTCAAGATGTAACGTGCTCCCACGTTAATGCAATTATATGCTTTCTTGTTTATCTTAATGCTCTATGTTTATTTGCTTAGCTATGAATGGCATGTTTTGTTGTAAAAGCGTTTGCTTTTTCTAGCAATTTAGATAAAATACCTCTTAGTTTATCTACTTAAGCTATGCTCCTAATTGATAAGAATGCTAAATAGTTTTCTGTATGATTAGATTTAAAATTTATTCATGTTTTGTTTGCGTCATCTTACATAACTTACATGTTAATTGTGCACTACACTATGTCAGATAGATGTATTGATACTAAGTTAGATGTATATCAGTCTTACACATTATACTTGTTGATTATTATGTTGATGCATGCTTAGATAAACTTGCATGCTTATATTTATATGTCTTATACATCTATGTATACATTTTCTCATACTAGAATATCTTTCTTCACGTCCGGGTCACTAATCTAAATTTTTAAAAGAGTCATAAAATGGTCTTAAATCTTCTAGAGTGTTCCTCTACGGATTTCTTTAATCACCATCTCCCTTTCTTCCAAATAATCCACTCTTTATCACGAAAAATTAGTGCAAATCTAAGACCCTTCTCCAAGAAGGTTTGTCAACTTAATATTTCATCTGAGATATTTCACTGTATCTTTAATGCAATCGCAAGCGTTAAAAGGTATATCTGAAATCCCTATTCAAGCTAGTACACTTTCATAACTCAATTCCTTGGTGTCCCAAACAAGGGGGGCTTCCGACAAGCACTTAGAGAGTGCATCTTGCATACATTTAGTTGCACATACTCATCCAATGGAGTATCTAGTATCGCACTAACATTTTTTGTAGGTTTTTGATAATACCTTGATGCCTCAAATAAAGGGGAGCATTTGTAACACCCCCACTTTTACATATAGCAGCGAAAGCTAATCTGGGGTATTATTTCAAGGGTACAACAGTCATAATCATAGAAAACGATTCAAAAGAGTCATTTTTGAAAATAAGTTATCATTCATTATTTCTTTAGAGTTTTTACAAACGAGAGCTTTCCAGAATCTAAAATACAACATTTGAATGATAACGGTTTTTCCATCTCCATGTCCTCGCCACTCTATGCCATTAGTTACCTCAGATAAAACATGCTAAAAAGTCAACAAAAATGTTGAGTGAAATCCATAGGTTTAAGTAATATAATTTGAATGCAAATGCGATATTCGGGTTACGTTGATATATACCCGGTATTGAAAACATAACTTATTATTGCCATTAGCTCATGAATCCGATGCCTTAGGTTATAATGATAATATTGCCCCTGCGGGCACCTTTGCTAAAATACCCACGTAATTTCTAATGATATGCAATTGGTTATCGTTACCGGATACACCAACGGGGAGTCCAACCCAAATATATATATTCACAACATTCGCGCTTACTACGGAGAGTAATTAACGGTTCATGATTATGGGGACTTAAAGGCAAAGAAGTTACTTAGGCAATAGTAAATTGAAATAACATGTAGAAATAATTGCATTCATGTTTATAGCATGTATCTCCCTTGCGGGTTTATAAAATAATTGAAACAGTGAGGATAAGAAACTCACCTCTGAACAGTAATTATAGGGAAATTGATAGCTATGTATAGGGCTTGAAGTAACGGCTTCAAAACGGAACTCACAGACAAACCTGGGTTAATATATGGCTAAGTCTTAGTTTGATTATATGTATATTTGTTGGATATCTGTTGTTTTGTATAAAAATTATCATAACACTGTTCGGGCCATCATAGTTTAGAAGTCATTCAGTAAACATTTGTGGAGCTAGGGCACTTTAAATCGTAAACCCAACAACTCAGACAGAACGTAATACCAAGATGAAACTTCTTAATATGAAGCTCCCTCGCGGGTTTATAAAACATGTAAAATAAGTAAAGGCGAGGTTATGAACTTCACCTGGTAGGTAGATGTAATAAATATTCTGAAATGAAAGCTGACGACCTTATCACAATCTTAACCAGGGAAGGTTGATATAGTAAAATGATAGTAAACAGCCACGTCACGCAACCTGAGTAAATATGTTGAGTCTTAGGAAGATTGTACTCTAGAACTTTAGTTTTAAGAGTTATGAGTTTGATTGAAGAGTTTGGAATTATTGTATCACCGTTCGGGCCATCATAATTCAGAAGTCATTCAGTAAACGTTTGAGGAGCTAGGGCACTTTAAATCGTAAACCCAACAACTCAGTCAGAACGTAATACCAAGATGAAACCTCTTAATATGAAGCTCCCTAGTATTGTGGTACAATATAGCTTCCGGATGATCGGTTTTAAGCGTTTTATTCAATATCTGGAAATGTTAAGCACGTCAAGCGTTAATTAAAGTTATGTCTGGTAATGTTTTGAATGTGTTTTTATACTTTTTCAAAATGTTACATTTTAGACCCTGGGGTTTGGAAAATTGCAAGTAGACCCCTAGGGTTTGCATTTTTACGACTTTGGTCCTTCAACTTTGAAAGATATACCAAGTAAACCTTGGACTTTGAAAAGTGACATAATAGACCCCTATAGTTATAACTTTGATAAAATGACACTTTTAGTCCTTTTAGTTATAAGTTTCTGAAATTTACGATATATACCCCTTGCATGGATTATAATTACAAAACATGTCCAAATTGCCATGCAAGCTTATTTTAACATTTCAATAGACATTTATAAGTTATAATAAACTAAAATATGAAGTTTTAACATAACACAAGTTTAATTTAACGATTCGTTAAGCTAGGAAGTAAAACGGGTCAAATTAGGGTTTTAAAATGAAAACGCGCGGGTTTTAAGATTAAATTCTTTCATGACTTATCAAAGCACTTATTTTAACATTATATAAGCTTATTAGGATAGATTATAACAATAGTTTACAAGTTTAGCTCATAGTTTAAGTAAAAACATGAAATTAGGGTTTCGGGTGTACGGTTTTGGATCAAAAAGGCATAACACTTAGGTTTTTGAGTTCAAAGCTTTATATTATGATTTTAGCAAGATCATATGAACATTATGATGTTATAAAAGTAGATCATAAGCTTAGAGAACCTGGTTTGAGCTTATAGCTTGGAAACGGGTCAGAATCGGGACTTTTGGCTTCGTACGGCTAGAGTAACGACTCCGGGGCTTCGTTTGCTTCAAGGCTTCACTTCTTGAACGTCTTTTATGATCCTAGGATCATATGGGAGCAAAGTATTGATGCCTTAAGGGTTATAGTAAGAAGATAGGGGTGCGAGTTGGAATGAACTACCAAGGCCTCCATTTATACCCATTTCAAGACTAGAGGAGTAAGCAAGCTATAAGATCTGATCTTGACACCTAGAGGGTCTATTAGGGAAGGTGTACAAGCTATAAAATGAAGTGTGGATGGTCTATGAGTAGCTTGAATGTGTTGGGTGACTTATCTTGCTGCCGCGAATGAAGTAGGCAAAAACATGCACATGGTGCCTTTATTCTTAACCATGGAGGAGTCAAAGCTGCTTAGTAAGCTGATACTATGAATCTAGAAGGGTTCTTGGGTGGTCATTTGCACATGGTAGCATTTTCAATGGGTCAAAATGAATATGGAAGTGGTTCGGGTCAGTTTTGGGCTTGACGTGGTATTCAAGGGTTTTTCCAAGGTACATTGTGTTTATAATGATTAAGGATAGATGAAATAGGTTGTTAAGGTCTGGTATTAAAGTAATTAGCAAAGATTAGGAATTGGTTTAGGTTAAAACGGGTTTAAAACAAAGAAATAGGGACGCGGGTTTTGTTGTATGCGGTTTAGGGTTTTCATAGGTTACAAAGCTTATATTTTGCATATGAATGTAATGTAATTGTTAATATGTGTTCATGAGGCTTATATATTGGATAATTAATGAGAAATGATAAGTGGTTTGAATTAAAATGGGTCAAAATTGAGAAAATAGTCGCGGTTTTGAGATTAGGGCACAAATTGAATCCTTTAGGATTTTCTAGCTTGAATTTAAGGTACATTGTCAAGATAGTGATTGATGATGATTTGTAAACTCATTTTATGAGTTTACAATGACTCTTGATTGATTACTTGAGAATGAGATGGTCTAAAAATGAGTAAACGGGTCAAAATCACAATTAGGGCATAATTAGGGTTTTCTGGATTCGAGAGATCATGCTTAATGACTTATGCATTGAGCTTTTAAAGGATTTTGCACTTTGATTTAAAGAGATTATATATTTCAAATGAGATGTTATATTACTTGTACATATGCTGTAGTAGCTTGTGCATTCATTTTAGGGGTTAATCATCTTCCATGAGGTTAGGGTTTAGGGCATCCGATAATTGTTTAAAAGCCCCGACTTGATAGTGATGGTTCAAAAGGGTAATCTTATAGGAAATAATGTATCTTGTAATAATGATATTATGATATGACTTGACATTTATGATTTGCTTGACATATATGAAGATAATTTCCATATGTATGTTGTTCCGAGACGTTAACTTAGCATGTTAGCAAGGTTATATTGCATATTGAGATATTGGCAAAGTAATGTAATGTAATAAAGCGAAAAATTTCCCTAAAAAAGGTGAGTTCATATATAATTGATATATTCTACATCATCTAACTTAATAGATGGATATTTACATTTATGAAAATTGTGGGTTGTTATATCAATTGCTACGAGTATGTACTTATTTCCTCTTGAAGATGGAAATGGTCCTATAAAGTCTATGCCTTAGACATTAAAGATTTCACACACTTGGATGGAATTTGGTGGCATCTCATCTTGTTGTGAAATTTTTCCCTAACGCTGGCATGAGTCATAGTTTTTGATTAACTGATAGGCATCTTTGTAAATTGTGGGCCATTAAAAACTGGCATCAAATACTTTCTGAGCGGTGAGATTGGCACTATGATGGCCCCCGGTAGGTCTACTATGGCAAGCTGTGAGAATGTCGACAGCTTCTTGGCCTGAAACACATCGCCGGATCACTTAATCCGCATAGGTTTTGAATAGAAAAGGGTCATCCCAAAAATAGTATTTGACATTGTTTTTCGGTTGAGTTGACATTACTTTGACAATGAGAATTCCCGCGTTGATAATTTGTTATAATCGTAAACCATGGGTTACTTATGGGGTAACCACGAGAAAGTCACCATATTAAAGTGTACGAGAGGAAAAATTTTTGTTAATTTCCTTTGGATCGAAAACATTCATACAGGTTTGTTTAATCGACAAATGATCGGACTGCGTAGTTCTCAGCTCCCTTCTGTACAAATTACTTTAAAATTGAATTCCTGAAGGAGTAGAACCCATCTTAGCAATCTTGCTTTGGTATCTTTCTTAGCAAATAGGTACTTAAGGGCGGAATGGTTCGTATACACTATGCTTTTATTCATGCTGAGGTATGACCGGAATTTTTCGAAAGCGTACACCACAGCTAACATTTCCTTTTCCGTTGTGGTGTAGTTTTGATTCCATCCACCAATCGTCATCGCTTTGCTTGCATAATGTAAATGCCTAAAGTGTTTCTCAATTCGTTGCCCCAGAACCACACCTATGGCATAGTCGCTAGCATCACACATAAGCTCAAAGGGCTGGTCCCAGTTGGGGGCAATCAGAATTGAAGCTTCGGTTAATTTCATTTTTAAGGTCTGAAAAGCTTGAATGCATTCCTCTGAGAAAATAAAAGGAGTGTTTTTCTCAAGGAGATGTGTCATGGGTTGAGAAATCTTTGAAAAGTCCTGGTGATAAATCTACTACGGTCTAAAACCTGCAATGTCCGGAGAAAACTCCAATACCTTTGGACGGTAGTTGGGTAAGGAAACTAGCAATGCGTTTATTTTGGCTTTGTCGACTTCTATTCCTTTCTTTGAAATTTTGTGTCCAAGTACAATGCCTTCTTTCACCATAAAATGGCTTTTTTCCCAATTTGGTTTAAGCATTCTCTCTAAATTGGAAAGGCATGTTGAGAAAGAATTTTTAAACTGAAAAAAGTCATCCATGAAAACTTCATTGTCTTTTCAATCTATCATGGAAAATTGCCATCATACAACCTCTGGAACGAGCCTGTTGCATTGCATAAGCCAAAAAGGCAATGCGACGATAAAGCAAACGTTCCGTAAGGCGCAGGTGAATGTGTCTTTTCCTGTATCTTTCGGATCAAATTATATTTGAAAAAAACCCGAGAAAACCATCGAGGGAAACAATAGATATTCATCTTCCTGCGAGTTCCATGCTTTTGATCCTTAAAATCGGTCAAAGGGAAGTGGCCATTCCGAGTGGTGGCTTCGCTCACACACGATAATCAATACAAACTCTCCAACCCATTACAAGTCTAAAGTTGTACTAACTCATTTTATCATTGGTCAAATACGGTCATCCCTCCTTTCTTGGCACAGATTAAAACAGTGCACTGGCTCACACAAGACTATCTGAGATTGGGTAGATCAATCCAGCGTCAAGAAGTTTTTCAACCTCCTTTTTAATGAAATCATGGATCTTTGGATTAACCCTTCTCTGATGTTTGACCGTTGGTTCATAGTCCTCTTCCATTAGAATTTTATGAGAACAAAATTCCAGGTTAATACCCTTTAATGTCGAAAGTTTCCAAGCATTTAGTGCTTTGCTTTGCGTGACTTTATAACCTTTAAGTAGAGCGGTTCTTTTCACGACACTCAAATCTTTTGGAAATTAAGACTGCCAAACTTGGTAGTTGTCTTCAAAAAATGCATATTCGAGATGAGGCGGTAAGTCCTTAAGTTCAACCTGAGGAGGTTCTTCAATTGAAGATTTGGCAGTTTTGGCTTCACACAGTTTAAGTTCCTTTCTGATTTCTGGCAAATAATTTCCTTGGTTCAGAGGTGGTGAAGGATTCACTGTAAGGATGCTTCAGAATAAAATGTCCACCTCAGGGTCATAATAGGAAATCATCAACTTCCGGTGAAGTGGATCTTCGGCTCGCGCAATAAAAGCCTCAGGATTCTTCTAGAAGTAGAAAATCACTATCCCCGAAAGGAGTGAGAGTCGGAGAAGAATTTGAAACTATCGGGTCATAATAGGGAGTGGGATTTCCACTGGCGATCACGTCTGAAAATCCTAGAACTTCCTGAGAATACTATTCACAAGCTAATTCAACAACATCGATTCGATTTGCCATCATATCATTATAATTAACTGAGTATCTCGAAGTCTGATCAAGATTATAAGTAAATGGCTATCATTTCCTACTCGAAGGTTTAATTTCACCTCATACACGTCATCAAAGCAACACATGGTCTTAAGAAAACACCTTCCCGAGAATTAGAGGTACTCGAGGGTCTGGTTCAAAATCTAACGACCACGAAGTCGGCTGAAACTAGAACACAACCAACTATACGATTGACATCTTTTAGCAATACACCATTGGTCATGAGATCGAACGTAGCTAGTTCTAGTGTCATGCACGTTGGAGTCAAGTCTGGAAGGTTAAGCTTTTTCCACACGGAAAATGGCATGAGATTTATGCTAGCGCCATGATCGGCCAAGCTAGCCGTCCTTCATTCTGGAAATTTACATGGAATAAGGAATCTAACCGGGTCACCCAAGTTTTGCGGGTAACTGTTAAGTATGACCGCCGAGCAATGTTTCGATCAAGGTCCCTAGCCTCTCATTTTTTCTAAGCTTTTCTTTATTTCCAATTAAGGCTTTAAGAGTTGAAGCAAACTTGGGCATTAGAGTCAAAGCATCCATGAAACTAATTTCATAACTCATATCTTTGAAGATTGCATAGAATTTCTCTTTTTGTTCGTCAGCATTTTCACGGCTCCTCTTATCATTTCACCTCGTAGGATAAGGAATTGACGGTTTTGGGTTAGGCATCGGTGCACTAACTGGAGCATTAACTGGCTCAGAAACTGGATTTTGGTTTTCAACTGGAACAACCGGAGGTTGGACGTCTTGGGTAATTCCGTTATTAGTAGGAAAAATCGTGTCCTTTGTCACCTCGGTTCTACGTTCGGCTGCTCTAGGAGAAGAAGTAAGAATCGTAGGTCCGTTGTAAGCAATACCACTTCTGGTAGTAATACCCTTCAAGTCTTCCTTTGGGATAGTAACTGTGTTACTTAGAAGAGAACCTGAATTCGAAGACGAAGCGGTATTGGAATTTACGAACTTAGAAAGCATTTATGTTAAATTTGTAATTTGGTTTTGTAAACCTTGGCCCTGATTTTGCATATTTCTCAATACAACATCACTAGCCTTGACATAATTCTCAAAATCGGTCTTTGAAACACCTTGTATTCGCTGAGCAGGAGCTTGATAAGGTTAAGCTTGGTAAACTGGTGGTTGACTAGTCGGATGTTGATACACTTGTCCTTGGTAGAAATTATTTCCATGGTTTTGATTGAAATTGGTTACTGAATTTTGGTTAAAATTATTCCCTTGATTTTGATTGAAACGGTTTTGATTGTTTTGAATCGGAGGAAAACCAGGAGGTCAGATTCCACAGGCATGACATACAACTGTCACTGGGAGTTGATTACTTCCGGTGGCTGGCTTCTTGCTTTGGCAGTTCTTGCTTAGATGGCCCATTCTGTTGCAATTATTACACCTACCAGTACAGGGTCCGGTGTGATGGTAATTGCACCTTTTACACAGAGGGAGATCTCTGGCCATACTCTACCATTTTTTTCTGATGAAGTAACAGGCATAGGCAGTTCTACCAGCTTCTTGCCTTAGGTTCTGTTGGTCGGACGATTATTGTAATGATTGTTGGTGTTGACGATTGTTTGCTTGCGGAATTGTTGTTGAATGTTCTTTCTTCGTCGTTAAAACTTTATTTTGTTGTCACTCGATACTTGCATTGGGGAGCATGCTTAGTTACTTGATCCTTTGCATTTGGGCTGCTATGTTGATGGCTTCCTCTAAAGTTTGATGGTTTAAAGGCTAGAAAACTTTTCCTTCATGCTTCGAGGTCGTCCCCGGATGAAAGCTTCCAAGGTTATATCGTTGTATTGGCACATGTGTGGACATAGAACCGTTAATTCTTGGAATCTCTTTCTTCTAACAGAGGGTTAAGATCATTTTCCTTTAAACTAGTTGTAAAGTTCCTCTTCCATTTCTTTCTGATTTCAGTCCGGGGACAAATCTAGTTTCGTCAAAAGCCTTTTAACTCAGTCCAGTGGTTGATTAGCTTGCTCTATTCTATAGGTTTGGGCATGTGTATTCCACCAGGATAAGGCATCGTCAGTTCAAAGTACAAGTAGCAAATGTCACACTTGCTTTCTTTAGACAACACCTGATACGAGAGAGAGAATACTGCTTGGTTCGTTCAAAACCATGTGAATAAGGCTACGCTCCTTGTACCATTAAGGTAGAAGGTTGACAGCTGATAAACTCTTGTAATGTCATGTTTTCATGCAGGAGTTCCAGTCAAGATTGGTTGTTTCTATCGGGATTACTTGCCATTGTCTGCAGATTGGAAGCTGCTAGAGCGTGGTGGTCACTTTGTCAGCAACTACTTTCTGATGGTTCTTGAGTCATAGTCCGGTGTGATTTTGATGTTAATGTCTTTTTGAGGTTCTATCAACAAAAGATAACATGTAATAAGAATGATAGGAGTAATGCTCAAAAATTTGGTAAAGAGAATAATTTACTCAGTTTTTTTAACTCTTAAGCATTATTTAACAATAAGATATTGGAAGCTTGGAGCTTGGGTTATGGGATAATGATTAATATAATGTGAGTATGATAGAATGAATGAGGATGGAGGATATGATGAATAGATGAGATGGATATTGATGAGATGCAATAAAGCAGGAAAAACAACAAGGTATGAAACGGGATTGCCTTTATATAGAACACTTGCTTTTTTATGTACTTAGTCAAGATTGACAAGTGTTTTTATTTATACCACACATCCGTGGTTAGGTTAAAGCTAAAGACTGGAATTTTAAAATAGAAACTAGAATCTAGATGATCTTGAATGCGGTTCGGAGTTCGATGATAGAGTTCATGGAGTTTTTCTATGTCTTCTTCGGTGACGCAGTTTCCAATATCTTTGGATGACTTCTGCCAATTCAGCGATTCTGTAGCGAGCTAAGGAGATCTTATGGTTGGATCCTATTTGCTTTCTCTAGAGTTTGGAAATCTGAGTATGAGCTTGCTGGAGTTTTGCTGCTAAGGCGTCAAAATCACGTTGGATGATTATTGTTCCTTTTCTGAGACCTTCGATGCCGTTTTCAATCTGTTCAAAACGTTCAGGAGGGATTTCTTCTAGATAACATTGGATATCCTGAATTTGCTCTTCATG
Source organism: Tanacetum coccineum (assembly GCA_026074375.1). Lineage (NCBI taxonomy): Eukaryota > Viridiplantae > Streptophyta > Magnoliopsida > Asterales > Asteraceae > Tanacetum > Tanacetum coccineum. Next base: position 93,020 of record BQNB010000587.1, on the reverse strand, counting down.
ACGTTTGATAGCTGATTTCCGGGAAGTTTCACCAATCTCAAGAGCTTGAGGTTGGGATGGGGTAGATGGAGATAACTGCATTGGTGAAAGAAGTCCTTCTGGGAGAAAGAATTCTTGAGTTTTAGGAGGTATGATATTTGGATGTTGGTTTTCATTATAGAAAGCTTCTATAACTTCTTGGTATGGATTGTCAGGAGATAGAGTTGATGAAGCTAGTGGGACAATTCCAAATGAATTGGAAGCACTGGAGTAGGTTTTTCCTGGAGAGGCCGGGACATAATCCGGAGAAATTGGAGGAAGATAGTTTGGGAAATTAGAAGAAAAGGCATTTTCCAAATTAGAAATAGGACGATCGGGGGAAGACATCGTTCTGTTAATAACCCAGCGATAAATAATATAAGTTATTTATCTAGTAATATAATAGTTATGTACCTTTACATACCATTCCGAAAGATATAGCGGCACGGAGGACTTTCTTTGATGGAAAAAGAAAATGTTATAGTTAAGGTTTCAACCTTGTTCTCTATAACGTTCAAGGCTCTTGATACCCAATTCATGTAACACCCATTTTACTACATATAGAAGGGGAGCCTTAATCAGGGGTTTTACTTCAGGTACAACAGTCATAATAATAGAAAACGATTCTAAACGAGTCTGTTTTTGTAAGGTAAAGTTATCATTCATTTATTTCATCAGAATTTGTACAAAAGAGAGGTTTCCAGAATCTAAAATACAACATTTGAATGATAACGGTTTTTCCATCTTCGTGTCCTCGTCACTCCATGCCATTAGTTACCTGAGATAAAACATGATACAAATAGTCAAACACAAAGGTTGAGTGAATCCAAGAGGTCTTAATAATTAGTTTGAATGCAAATGCGATATTCGGTTACGTGATATATACCGGTATTGATAAACATTAATTTATTATTGCCATTACTCATGAATCCGATGCATAGGTTATAATGATAATATTGCACTGCGGGCACCTGTGCCAAAATACCCACGTGATTTCTAATGATGTGTAATGGTTATCGTTTACTGGATCACACAATGGGGATAGAGTCCACCCAAATATATTATTCAACAACATTCGCGCTTACCTACGAGAGAGTAATTAAAGGTTCATTGATTTTGGGACTTATAGGCACATAGAAGTTACTTAGGCAATAGTAAATTGAAATAGCATACAGAAATAATTGCATTCATGTTTATAGCATGTATCCCCCTCGCGGGTTTATAAAACATTTGAAATATTGAAATGCGAGGCTATGAACTCACCTGAACAGTTATAGGGAAATTGATAGCTAATGTGTATGAAATGATTGTAACGGCTTCAACACGGCAATCACAGACAACCTGGGTTAATATATGTCAAGTCTTAGTTTGATTGAATATATAAGTTTTTGGATATCGATGTTGGTTTTGATATAAAAATTATCATAACACCGTTCGGGCCATCATAATTCAGAAGTCATTCAGTAAACGTTTGTGGAGCTAGGGCACTTTAAATCGTAAACCCAACAACTCAGACAGAACGTAATACCAAGATGAAACTTCTTAATATGAAGCTCCCTAGTATTGTGGTATGATATAGATCCGGGACATGATTTTTGAAAGCACATCGATGATGAATGATATAAGGATTAGAACATAAGCAGTTTTAAGCATTTTATTCAATATCTGGAAATGTTAAGCACGTCAAGCGTTAATTAAAGTTATGTCTGGTAATGTTTTGAATGTGTTTTTATACTTTTTCAAAATGTTACATTTTAGACCCTGGGGTTTGGAAAATTGCAAATAGACCCTTGGGGTTTGCATTTTTACGACTTTGGTCCTTCAATTTTTATTGATATACAAAATAAACCTTGGACTTTGGAAAGTGACATAAATGATCCCTGGAGTTATAACTTTGATAAAATGACATATTTGGTCCTTTTAGTTATAAGTTCCTGAAAATTACGATATATACCCCTTGCATGGATTATAATTATAAAACATGTCCAAATTGCCATGCAAGCTTAATTTAACATTTCAATAGTCATTTATAAGTTATAATAAACTAAAATATGAAGATTTAACACAACATAAGTTTAATTTAACGATTCGTTAAGCTAAAAGGTAAAACGGGTCAAATTAGGGTTTTAAAATGAAAACGCGCGGGTTTTAAGGTCAAATTTTCTTATAACTTATCAAAGTACTTATTTTAACATTATAATAGCTTATTAGGATTGATTATAACAAAAGTTTACAAGTTTAACCCATAGTTTAAGTAAAAACATGAAATTAGGGTTTCGGGTGTACGGTTTTGGATCAAAAAGGCATAACACTTAGGTTTTTGAGTTCAAAGCTTTATATTATGATTTTATCAAGATCATATGAACATTATAACGTTACATGAGCAGATTATAAGTTTAGAGAACCTGGTTTGAGCTTATGGCTTAGGAATGGGTTGAAATCGAGGCTTTCGGCTTCGTACGGCTAGAGTAACGACTCTCGGGCTTCGTTTTCTTCAAGGCTTCACTTCTTGAACATCTTTTATGATCCTAGGATCATATGGGAGCAAAGGATTGCTGCCTTAAGGGTTATAGTAAGAAGATGGGGGGTGCAATTTTGAATGAACACACAAAGCCCCTATTTATACCTATTTTCAAGAGTGGTGAGCAAGCAAAGCTTAAGATCTATACTTGACACATAGGAGGTCTAGTTGGGTATGTGTAAAAGCTATAAATTCAGGTGTGGAGGTCTAGGAAAGTAGATTGATGTGTTGGATGTTGTTGGTGCTTGCCGCGACTAAAGTAAGCAAGAGAGAGGCCATGTGCTATCAATTTTGACCAAGGAATGGTCTAAGCAGCTGGGTAAGTAGCTTGAGGGTTTCTAGAAGAGGTTTACATAAGTTATTTGCACTTGGAATGGTTTGAAATGGGTCAAAATTGAGTATGAAAGGGTTCGGGTCTGTTTTAGGGTTCGACTAGGTTTTCACAAGTTTTCAAGCTTACATTTCGTGTGTAATTGATTAAGGATAGTTAATACATGTTCCTAAGGTCTGATATAAGAAGGATTAGTAAAGATTAGCAATTGGTTTGGGTTAAAATGGGTTGAAATTGAAAGAATAAGTCGTAGCTTGGAATTAGGGTCCATATAAGGCTTTTAGGGTTTTCTAGCTTTGTAATTCTCATACATTGTTGAAGCAAGGATGTTTAATGATAGATAAAGGTTTGTAAACTTATTTTATGGGTTTACAATGACTCTTGGTTGCTTACTTGTGAATGAGATGGTCTGAAAATGAGTAAACGGGTCAAAATCACATTTAGGGTACAATTAGGGTTTCTAGGATATGTTTTACGTACAAGTGAAGTAAAATGATGAATTAATGATGAAATAATGATTTAATAAGATTGATATGATTGTAAAATAAGCTTTTACAACTTATTTGAGTGTTGGTTTGGGTTTACAATGGATAAAAGCCAAGAAACAGGTCATGGCTTAGAAATTAGCTTGGTTTTAGGGTTTAGGGTTTTGAATTAGGGTTTTGAGTGCAAAAAAATGTATGAAAGCTTATGAATAGAATATTTAGGGTTTAAATCTTGTAAAATGAGTATAGTAGCTTGCTTACAAGTAATAGCGAAGAGATGAGAATGAAAATGGAGGTAAAATGGCTATTTTATGGATTGAGCTTTTAAGGACTTGTACTTTGATTTAAAGAGATTATATATTTCAATTGAGATGTTATATTACCTGTACACATGATTTGGTAGCTTATACATTCACTTTAGGAGTTAACCCTTCCATGAGGTTAGGGTTTAGGGCATTCGATAATGGTTTAAAGCCCATTTTTGATATGATGTTGTAATTGATACCTCATATGAGTAATGTACTTTGTAATAATGATATTGTGATATTGAATTGATATGTTATGATTTTTTCTTAACATATATGAGGATAGGATTGCCATACGTAGGTTGTCCGAGTCCGTTAACTTGAGTTATGCAGGTTATATTGCATATTGAGATATTGGCAAAGTAATGTAATGTAATAAAGCGAAAAATTTCCCTAAAAAATGTGAGTTCATATATAACTGATAGATTGTACATCATCTAACTCTACTCGTTAACTCTCTCTGACTATCTTTACCACCCTTTATGTCGGCTATTTGAAGTGACCACTGATGGAGTAAACCCGATATACCAAGCTTGAAATTGAAGTAGAATTTCCCGTTCTTGTGACTTAAGATTGCATAAATGTTGGAAGAACGGTGAAGAGAATTTGTGCTCTATGCAAATCTATAAGTACTCACTACTCCTCCCAAAGTATGAGACATTCATCACCTCTTGTGATTATCCACAACGTCTTATGCGTGTGACACTGAGTACTGCAATGTAACTCCTTTAAGTGATAGTTAACCAGGTCTTCAACCATCCACCCCGACTGCTGGTAGCTAGATAAACCAAGTCTTTAACTTTAAATCTTAAGCACGAGCAAGTTATCATTGTAAGTCATGCATCCAACCACCCCGACTTCAAGATAAAATAAGAACACGCCTTCGTGAAATTGAACTTCAAACTCAAATAAGTGATACCCGATCGACTCTGTAGTTACTTAGAAAATTAATACTAATTCTAGCCATAACAAATTAAACTCTAATGATTCTTTATTAAGATCGATCTCGGTCTTAAAAATTAATCTAGTCACATTATCACTTTGAATCTCAAATACAACCAAAAACCATTTAATCACTTAACAAAAATATTTAACCTATGCTTAGGTAATATTGGTAAAGGAAATCGTCCCATGACATTAGGCAAATATTTCGTTAATTAAGAAATGAAGCCCGCATTTCGGTATACACCAAAATCAATCCAATCCTTCAAATATACAACATGGCCCAATTTCATTAGGTAGTTATCAGCCCATGACGTTTATTACCCAATCCCACGACAAGGTATACCCAATCCACTCCATTTCATTAAGTCTCAGCCCAATTGTCAAAATCTACTACCTAGCCCATTCCAATCACAAATCTCGGTCCAGTCCAAATTTGAGTTTAGATTCAGCCCATTCAACCCGATCCAACACTTAATGAATTAGGGATATAATGCCGGGAACCCTAATACTTCTCTCATTATCCCAACCCTAATCTTATATTTCACTCGCCACCATTTGAGTCTCTCTCCCAAAAGAAATAAACACAGCCTCACCAACTCAATCTTATTTCTCAAAACAATAATCGTAGGTACGAGATGATTAATCTTTATACACGATCAAGCCTTAAGCCCAAAAATCAAGTGCAAGAACCCCTTTTAGATTTCACAAAACACAAATAATCATTTAACCTTTTTTATCAGTGAGAACCCTTTATCAATTCCATGAGGTACGAGCAAGAATAGACTTCTAGATCCTTTGGAGGGTCGCAGGTAGGGTCAATGATTTGTCTTGTGTTGTGTCGTGTGTCTAAAAATTGAAACAAAGAATTGAATGGGAGCACTCTTGTTCTTATTCATTCTTGAAAGGTTTTCAAAAAGTTAAAAAGAAGCCTTGCTTCAAATAGATCTATGATGATATACTCTTGTGTTTTTGTCTTTGATAACGAAGCTTGCACTAAGATAAAGAGTAACCTGGGATGTTTTCTATGTTTTTCGAGTCTAGTGAAGTTGAGATGGAGACGGGGAATGATAAGTTTGACGAAGGTATTAGGTATTTTGATGGATTTGTTGATGTGGAAATAAATGTGACAATGAGTTAACTGTTGATGTTATGGAGGCTGTTAAGGTTGTTGTTTATTGTTGTGGATGTTTGTTATTTGTAATTGTAATGATGTTGTTGATTTGTTGATGTTGTCTTCAAGACTGTTCTTTTCTTTCTTCTATTTTGGTTTAGACATAGCAGACCAAACTCTGTTGAGTTGACTGGGTCAACTCGGTATATACCGAGTTGACTCGGTTTGAGTCTTGGTTGAATAAAACGCAAGAATTTCTTGCGAGTCAAAACGCAACCAAATACAAAACGCAATCTTGATAGACAAAATGCAAGATTTTATAAATTTGGGCAGCGTGCCGTTTATATTTTCCTACAAAAGGGTCTTCATCTTGGTACAAATCACAACATCAAAACGCAATATCAAAACTCAATCCGAGACAAAAAGTATAACAACCCAAGAATTTTCATCAAATGCAAAACCTATTTTACTATTATCATAATTATACGGGGAAATTTTTTGCTTTATTACATTACTTGCATTGTCAATGTCTCAGTATGTCATGTAACTTACATAACTAAAGTAGATGAGCTCACGCAACCTATCTATGACAATCCTATCTTCATATATGTCAAGCAATCATCATAATATATCAATTCAATATCATAATATCATTTTTACAAAGTACATTATTCCTATAATGTACCATTCGCAACGTTATATCAAAACGGGCTTTAAACCGTTATCGGATGCCTCTAAACCCTAATTCCATGAAGGATTAACATCTAAAGTGAATGCACAAGCTACTAAAGCATATGTACAAGCAATATAACATCTCATTTTAAATATAAAATCTCTTCAAGTCAAAGTACAAGTCTCTAAAAGTTCAATGTACAAGTCATTAAGCATGATCTCCAAAATAGCCGTTTTACCTCCATTTTCATTCTAATTTCTTCACCATCACTTATGGGCAAGCTACTACACTCAATATACAATGTGTAAACCCTAATTATTCTATTCATAAACTTTCATACATCTTTTTACACTCAAAACCCTAATTCAAAACCCTAAACCCTAAAACCGAGCTAGTTTCTAAACCATGACTCGTTTCTTCGTTTTTATCCATTGTAAACCTAAACCAATACTTAAATAAGTTATAATAACATAAATTACAACATTCTCAATCATAATCCATTATCATTTCATCATTCTACTTCAATTATACAAGAAACGAATCCAGAAAACCCTAATTGTGCCCTAATTGTGATTTTGACCCGTTTATTCATTTTCGCCCATTTTAAACCCGAACCACCTATCAATTCTTGTTATTAATCCTTAATACAATCCTTACAAACATTAATCCATCATTATATCACAAATGTACATGAATTATAAACAAGAAAACTCAATCCGAGCCCTAATGGAACCCGCGACCTCTTTTCTTGCAAAATGACCCATTTTAAGCTTTCCTTTGCAAACAAGCACCTCCATGACCTCACCCTTACACCCCTAAGAAGCTTACAAGCACCTCACTTCATTCCTTGGTCATAAAATTAGCCACATGACCTCCTTGTTGTCCCTTTTCTAGCCGTGACACCCAAACACCCCTAAAAACCTTCCACCTTGCTTACCTAGCCTCCATAGCCCCTCATACTCATCATATAGCTTCTCCTCATCACCCTCTAGCCCTTACACACGTCCCATATCAGATCATAAGCATACCTTGGCCTTTAAGGGTCCTTTACCTATAAATAGGAACCATAACACTTCATTTTTCTTCATCCCCCACTTCCTCCTCTATAACCCTTACATAGAAGCAATACTTTGCTCTAATAGATCCTAAGTGATCTTAAGAAGGCTCAAGTTCAGAAAGGAAGCAAAAGAAACCAAGAAACGAAGCCCGGTAGGACGTGTATTCTAGGCTACGAAGCCGAAAGTCTTGATTCTGACCCGTTTCCAAGCCATAAGCTCAAGACCAAGTTTCCTAAACTTATATGCTATTTTTATAATGTCATAATGTTCATATGATACTAGCTAAAATCCTAATATAAAAGCTTTGAACTTCAAAACCTATGGTGTTATACCTTATATGACTCCAAAACCGTACACCTGAAACCCGTAATTTCATGTTTTTAACTTAAAATATGAGCTAAAACTTGTAAACAATTGTTATATTATCTACCTAATAAGCTTATAATATATTAAAATAATACTTTGATAAGTCATGAAAGAATTAATCTTAAAACCCCGCGCCGTTTTCATTTTAAAACACAAAATTTTGATCCGTTTTTACTCCTAGCTTAAACGAATTGTAAATTAAACTTGTGTTTATGTCTAAACATCATAATTTATTTATATAAAAACTTATAAAGTTCCTATTGATACATGTTAAAAAAAGCTTGCAAGCAATTTGGACATGTTTTGTAATTAAATCCTGCAAGGGGGTATATTCAGAAAATTTCATAAACTTATAACTAAAAGGACTAAAAGTGTCATTTTATCAAAGTTATAACCATAGGGGTCTATTAAGTAACTTTTCAAAGTCCAAGGTTTTCTTGGTATATCTTTCAAAGATGAATGACCAAAGTCGTTAAAATGCAAACCCCAGGGGTCTGAACTCTTGCAAATTTTTCCAAATCCCAGGGTCTGAAAATTGTAGATTTTGAAAAAGTATAAAAACACATTCAAAACATACAGACATAACTTTAATCTAACCGCTTTACTCATAGCAATTTTTCTGATATGAAAAAATTGCTTTAAACCGATCATAGCCGGAAGCGATATTGGACCACAAATATACAAGGGAGCTTCATATTAAGAGGATTCATCTTGGTATTATTTTTTTGACTATTGTTGGTATTTACGATTTTTAAAGTGCCCTAGCTCCTCAAACGTTTTACTGAATGACTTCTGAATAATTATGGCCCGAACGTTGATAGACAAAATTCCAAACTCCTTCAATCAAACTCATAACTCTTAAAACTAAAGTTTCTAGATACAATCTTCTAGACTCCAAAACATATTTACTCAGGTTCGTGACATTGCTGTTTAAAATCATATTGCTATATCAACCTTCCCTGTTTAAATTATATAAGTCGTCACTTTTATTTGCATATTTATTACATCTACATATCAGGTGAAGTTTTATAAAAATAAAAAACATAACCTCGCCTTTCTATTTACATTGTTTATAACCCGCGAGGGGATACATGCTTGTTACAAACTCTTATACATACTCATTTATCTTATCACAATATTATTACTTTGTCAAGACATAATGAATTCATAATCTCACATATCTTAATAAACCCGTGACACCTACTTAAATCAATGAATGGCAAGTGTTTGCTAAACTATATGCTATCCTGATATATTATGCCTAGGTACATGAAATATCTAGTTGTATATCTCCCAATATCTCTTTAGTATCTCTTTGGGTAATATCTCCCAATATCTCTTTGGGTAATATCTCCCAATATCTCTTTGGGTAGTATCTCCCAATATCTTTTTAAATATCTCTTTGTCTCTTTATGTGATTCATGATTTATGGGTGATAATACTTTCACTAATACAAAATGTACTTTATACAATTATTCAAGCAATAGCCAAACATTAATTATGATAACTTGTATTTAACTATTACATTTCAAACCTATGAATTTCACTCAACCTTTGTGTTGACCCTTTTTTAGCATGTTTATCCCAGGTAATTGAGCAAGTTGCGGTACGGAGTGGCATGGACTCGAAGGTGGCTGAACTGTTATCATTCAAACATGATGTTTTAGATTTTGGGACCTGCATTTTGTAAAAACTCTGATTATAATGAATGATAACTAAATTTTTCCAACAACGTCTCTTTTAAAGTTGTTTTTTATGATTATGATTGTTGAATCCATGAAGTAATACCCCAGATTAGCTTCCGCTGTTATATTGTAAAAATGGGGGTGTTACAAAATGCAACTGCAAAACGCAGTCCTTTGAGACAAAACGCAGGTGTACTTTTCCCCAAAAAGTGGATATGATTTTTTTGTCTTTTTGGTCAAAACGCAACCAAGAAAAAAAGCATAAACCAAGATCTGCTTTATCAAAAAAAAAAACTTTCGTGAAGGCACAAAAAGATTTAGCAGATGTAATACCGAAACAATAGATCGAGACCAACACTTATAACAACTTTGCTTGGTAGATTCTTAGAAGAAAATGAACCAATTACCACAAGAACGATTCTGTTACAAACAGAAACACAAACAACCTGGTGACATGAACAATAACTACGAATAGTTGATGAACAGTAACCGAGACAGACTTGAAAAATAACAAAACGTGACAGATTTGTGAACAAAGTTTGACCAAACCGGACCATAAAATTTAACCCGACCCAAGAGTGTAACCATGGCTCTGATACCAATTGTTGGATTCAAAGAAATTCAAATCCGGTGGTCTAGGTAGCTCAAAGATGGAAGTAGTCATCTTTAGAGAGAGAGAGAGATGGATGGAGAGAACTTGAGGAAAAACACACTTAGAAGTGTGTGTCAAATGATTTCACCAACACCTTCTCCATGTGTGGAGAGGGTTTAAATAGTTCTTACAAAAATGCCCCATAAAACGGGCTATAGTGTGGGCTTACAGTGGGTAAAGACCCGACCCACACCATAAATCATACTATTACTAATAAAACTATGAGCTATGCTAAATATAAGAAAGCATGGGGTGACCGAGTCTTTTTCTTAGTCCTAACACCTACCAGCTGGAGCTACACAGTCGGCTAAATAATGTGGGGCAGAAATTCACATTGGAACTTCGCATAGATAAATCTCATAGTATTCGCATAGTTAGATCTCATAGTATTCGCATAGTATTCACATAGTATTCACATAACATTCACTTAAGCAAACATTGGCACATAACATTGTCCAAAAAGAAATAAAGATTTTACACATAATTTAAAAGTAGTTGAAAAAGGTTTTGAGTATCATTTTCCCCCAACGGAAAAGAGTTTAAAAAAAGTGGGGCTACAAGAACTCACCTTTAAGCAAAGTGATAAGTAGTTGAGGATATGATCAAACAATTATGTGCAACGGCGTCCAAACTCGACCTAATCCAGTTAAAGTCTAATTTTAGATTTAGGTTTCTTAAATGTATGTTTAAGATTGATGCATAGGAGTCAAAATGTGCGTTGTATGGTCACTTTTAAGGTTATTAGTTGCGTGATGGTTGGCGACTTAGCCTCGATGAAAATATTTCAAAGTATGTATGTTTGATAATATACACTTATAGTATTTAGGAAATTAGACGAGAAAAATATCTAGACTTAGATAATAGTTATAAATAAATATGTTTCCGTAATCTATCTGGTAGTTTTAAGTTGTCTAGTTTAATTATATTATTTATGAAAAGTGACACGTTTTAGTTACGTTAAATCATTAATATAAGTTTTATAATTTATAAAATTATAAAATATATTTCCGTCTTTTAGTCGGTTTATTAAAAGAATAATAATTTATTTATTTCATCCTTTTGTTGGATTTCTAAGAAATTATGTTTTTAGTAAAATATTATAAGTATAATATTTTTATGAAATTTCGGCATAACCCGTTCGTTTATAAGACGTTTCCAAGGTTTTTAAACCTTATTTTTCAAACACTCTCTTAAATAAATCTATTCCGACAAAATGACCAAAATCCATATTTTCACATCATTTATCAAAACGCACTTCCTTCAAATGACCTATTTGGCTATCTAAATATAAATATAACTATAAATCGTTACTAAGAGTCCGCTTTTAGTTTTAAAATGTCTAGTTTTAGATTATTGGGCCTTGAGGCCCATTAGTAGTCCAAAATATTGTTATCAGTTTTTAAAACCCATTTTAGGCCCGTTATTAAGCCCATTTAAGAAAATAAGTCTAATAAAAAGTCTACAAAAGAAGCCAAGACTCACGGACCAAGACTAAGCCATGGTTTGGGCTTAGCTTATTGGGTCGTGGCCCTTTAAGCCCGTAATAAGCTATCTGTAGCTTATTCTTAAGCCGTTAAGCTACACGAGTAATTAAATATCAAAATGTTAGGAATTTTGTATAACAGACTTAATTTTTTTAGTATTGTAGTTAATTCTGCTAGTGTAATAGTTAGTACTGGTAGAAGGTTTATCATAGTTAGTACTTGCAGTATTAAATAGTTAATACTGTTTA